>JAMKCH010017428.1:0-77576 GCA_023653785.1 Ophioderma brevispina
TGCTGAATTTTTTATAAAAAGGTCCAAAATTTAGAGACATTTTGACAAGAAAGTCCACTTTTTGGTGATAAAATGTTCAAAAAGTCCAAAAAACAACCATTTTAGGGGGTTTGGTCCACTTTAGGCAAAAAAGTCCACTTTTTCGAAAAAAAGGTCCACTTTGTCGAAGTCCCGCACCCCCCAAAATAAATCCTGCGTACGGCCCTGTTGATGGTCGATAACCTTCGAAACACGCTCTACTCAGTTTCAGTCAACCAATGACGCGAGATAGTCCTTATTATTGTCTAACGCTTTCCATACACGCTGGACTCGTTCTGTGAGTTGTTCTATTGTTTTGCAATAGGGGTCTCAAAAACCCTTTCTTTCAATGCAGACCACAACTTTCTCCTTATTGGTTTTACCTTCCTTTCTCCACTTCCTAGCCAGTCCTCTCATCGTTTCCAAGTTTTCATTGTTTTTCTTGGGCGCCATTTTTAACTCTCCGAGGTTAGACCTTTAAATTCGTCAAAATGTACAAAATCTGCTCAAAAAACTACGATCAAAATACGAGAATTTTTTAAAAGCTTTCACGCTGTAGGGTATTGACAGCTTGTCATCCCATGGCATTATTTAATAGAGGGGATACTTCCGGTCAGAGGAAGTTGGGCATTAGGGCGGAACGAACTTTTTGCACACGGTATAAAAGACCCTTTTAGTGTGGTTTGGTGTGTATTCCCGTAGGATTTTCATGCTAAAATTGATTTTGTTACTGTTTGGGTTTCAATAGGGCCTAAAATGTCACAAAATGACGGGGTGTAAATTTTCGGACTGATGGGGAGGGAAGTGTTAGTACAGCGAAAAATTTAAAATCGAGTCAAATTATGTTTTAATGTACACTAACGCGTTCGTCTCCTCATAAGGATTAGAAAAAGTATACACTTGCTCAGGTTCCAACCTTTAAGCGGTATAGCCCAATAATGGTTCAAGGTCACCCTGGGGGTAAAATGCTCCGATGTTGTTGAAAGTGGTGTCAAATGATTCCTCGTGTAATACTGAAACAAAATTAATTTTTACAGATTATACCATGTAGACCCTTGCTACATTTGGCTATGTAATTACCCAACCAAATGTCACACAGTGTAAAATACCCGGGGGGAGGGTTACTCAGTGGAAAAGGGTAGGTACATATGTGCCGCCGATATGGGTCACATTTTCACCCCTTACTATAACAATGGGTCGTTTTCCCCACCATGCTACAATATTGATGGGTCATTTTTAGGTCATTGCTACTATACAAATGGGTCCATTTTTCAATTTTTGGTCACAATTTACTATGAAAATGGTTCAATTTTTCAGATTTTCGGTAAAATCACAATGAAAATGGGCGATTTTCAGAAAAATTACTATGAAATGGGCCGATTTTGCTAAGATTACTATGAAAATGGTGCGAAATTTCAAAGCCAACTATAGAAATGGGTCAAAATTTTGGAACCAACTATATAAATGGGTCATATTTTTGTACAATTTGGTCACTATAAACATGGGTCAATTTTTTTACCCAGCGGACGCACACCTGTACCCAATTTTGGGTCGAGGATAAAATAATACATTTTTGGATCCTGTAAGACAATACAAACAACTTATCACCAGTTTCAACAAAATCTGAGCATTGGGTAAACTTTACCCCAGGATGACCTTGAACCATTATGGGGCTATAGCGCTTTAACTAAAGGTTGGACCCAAGGCAAATATATACCTTTTCTAATCCTTATAAGGATACGAACATGTTAATGTAGATTAAAACACAATTTGACTCGATTTTGAATTTTCCCTGTAGTAACATTTCTCCCCCTTAAAGAAGGGGGCAGCAGTTGGGAAATTTACACCCCCATCATTTTCTGACAGTCTGGTCCCTATTGAATGAAAAATAGCAAGAAAATCAATTTTAGCACAAAATTCCTACGGGAACCGTTCATTTACATACCAAACAACACTGTTTGGTTAGGTCTTGCAGATAAGCTTAGGCGCCAAAATTGTAATGATCTTATGATTCTAGGAATTATTACATTAACTTGTAATGGATTTTATCACTGGAATATTATCTTTTTTTTATTTATCCTCTTGGTTTATTAAGTCAGGGGTGCGCATGCGCGGATCGCAGTGTAGTTCATCGTTCGGATCGGCCGTCGACACTCTCTGTAGTTAGTTTTAGGGAACTTTGTCATTGTATGTGCACCCACACAACATGACACTTACACCACACCCTTATATACACATTCTTCCATGCTGCTTCACCACACACCTTTCCAAATACCCCCTCCATTCACGCTCCATACCACACCCTTTTCCATACCCCTATACCCTTTGAGTACGCACACACATACACACACACCTGCACCCACTCTCATGCCATGCATGCTACACCCTCGCATTTATATACACTTCCACACCACAGCTGCATACCTTCATATACACATCACACACCTACTTTGCACACCCACTCCCTTACACGCCCTTGCGTGCACACTTTCATAATTCCACATACCACCCATGCACACTGTTATACACGCCACATATCCACGCATCCATACCACACCTACATATGCTTCTGCACTCATACATGCACACCTTACACACACACTCGTACTTCCACAGGGCCCACATTACACCCTTAATGCCCATAATCCCTACGCTTTGCCCACCCTCGCACCCACATGGACACCCGCCCCACACTTTCACACACAACCGTTCATGCACACCACATACACACCACTCTTACAGCCACCTTATAAAAAACACACATTCACACCAACATACACACCCTCATACCTCAATCTTCCACACACCACTCGTACACACCCACACATACACCCCCTCATACACCCACACATGCACACTTTACACCATTCTAACATGTACACCCTTTGCACACTCCTCACACATCACACCCCTCATACATGTCCCCACCCACCCATGCACACCTCTTACACCCCTCATTTCCACACAACCACAAAACGCCCCGCATGCACACACCCTCACAACCCAAATCTGCACTTCACCACCCCACACCCCCACCCCCCACCCTCACACCCATCCATGCATCACACCACATACACCACTTTTACAACCCCAGCACACCTCGTACACCCACACATACACACTTATACTTCCACCACCCCACTCATACACAACCCACGCATACACACCACACCCTCATACACCACCCTACGCACCCTCATACCCACACTCACAACCCTTATCACCGTGGCACACACACCCCCTGCATTCACACCTCACCCACCAGCACGCACAACCACACCACACAGCAACACACCCGGCATGCACATCCAAAATAAACCCCACTATTTATACAACCCTTACTCACTACTATACGCACTCATACATTCATACCCTCATGCAACCCCGCGCTTGCACACCACACTTCCACTCTTACATGCATCCCCTCACAACGACCAGTGGCGTAGCCAGGTTGATGAAAAGGGTGGCATAGTGCCCCCTCTGACAAAACTTTGATGGGAAAGCGGGACTAAAACACGGATATTCATGTTAAAAATCAGCCCCTTTTCAGAGTTTTTTTTGCCCGCGACCGGAAATGTTTGCTTGTGATCGGGTAAATTGTTGCACGGCAAACAGGAAATTGCCCCCTCATAACCACCGGCTGGCTACGTCGCCTGCCTCACACACCCACACCAACGCACGCACCATCCATACATATATACACCCTTACACATTTATTAATATCGTGATCTATTAGTAGAATAGTTCGTTATTAGGAGTTTAGGAAGTTACATCTAGTTGGTTGATTGAGTCGTAGAGAGTGTTGCGGTCGATCAGTCCATCGCAGTAGTATGAATTGCACGTGGCAGATGTCGAACTGGTAGATATTGTAATGATCGTATGATTCTAGGAATTATTACATTAACTTGTAATTGGACCTTTATCACTGTATTAAATCTTTTATATATATCATCCTGGTTTATTAAGTCAGGGGGTGCGCTGCGCGATCGCATTGTAGTTCATCGTTCGGATCAGCCGTCGACACTCTCTGTAGTTAGTTTTAAGGAACTTTTTCATTGTATGTTGCACCCACACAGACATGACCACCACACCCTTATATCACATGTCTTCCATGCTGCTTCACCACACCACACACCTATCCAACTACCCCCCTCCCTGCACGCTCCATACCACACCCGTTTCCATACCCCTTATACCCTTTGAGTACGACACCCATACACAACACATCCTGCACCCCACTCTCCTCGCTAACTGCTACAACACCCGCCATTTGTATACACTTCCACACCACACCTGCATACCTTCATATACACAATCCCACACCTACGATGCACACCCACTCCCTTACAACAACGCCCTTGTGTGGCAACACTTTCATAATTCCCAGATTCACTTTCATAATTCCACATACCACCCATGCACCTGTCATAGCACGCCACATATCCACGCATCCATACCACAACCCTACATATGCTTTCTGCACCCATACATGCACACTTACACACACACACTCGTACTTCCACACACCCATATACACACCTTTATGCCATAATCCCATGCATGCACAACCTCGCCCCCCATGCACAACCCGCCCCACACAATCACTTTCCACACACACGCGTCCACATGGCACAACCACATACAACCACTCTTACATGCACAGCCTTACACATCCACACACACACACCCTCAACCTCATCTTCCAAACCACACCACCCACTCGTCCACCACCCCACATGTATACCTACTTGAACTCTACGCACCCATCATGCAACCCTCAGCAATCCGCGCTTGCATTACTTTACTCTTACAATGCAAAGCCCTCACACACCACCACACGCCGCACTCATCCATACATCTATAGCAAACCCTTTACATTACAAAGCATTCCTTAATAGCGGTGATCTATTATGTAGAGATAGTTCGTTATTAGGAGGTTATCTAGTTAACATCTATGTTAGGTTGATTGAGCTGTAGGGAGTGTTGCGGTCGATCAGTCCATCGCATAGTATGGAATGGCACGTGCAAATGTTCGAACTGGTTATGTATGTGTAACGTCTTAGATTCTAGGAATTATTACATTACTTTAATGGATTTTTATATCACTGGAATATTATCTTTTTTTTATTTATCCCTTGGTTTATTAAGTCAGGGGTGCGCTGCACGCGGATCGAGTGTAGTTCACATCGTTCGGATCGGCCGTCGACACTCCTCTGTATTAGTTTTAGAGGGAACTTTGTCATTGTATGTCACCCACACAACATGACACTTAACACCACAACCCTTATATACACATTCTTCCATGCTACTTCAACCACACACACCTTTTCCAACTACCCCGCCATTCACGCTCCACCAACAACCTTTCATCCCCTATACCTTTGAAGTACGCATCACCCATACACACAACAAACCTGCACCCATCTCATGCCATGCATGCTAACACCCTCCGCATTTGTATACCGTCCACACCCCAACACCTTGGGTTGCCCATACTTCCATATACACATCACACACCTACGATGCACACCCACTCCCTTACACGCCCTTGCGTGCACACTTTCATAATTCCACATACCACCCATGCCACTGTTATACACGGACCACTTATCCACGCATTCATACCACATCCTACATATGCTTCTGCACTCATACATGCACACCTTACACACAACACCACACTCGTACTTCCACACACCCACATAACACACCTTCAATGCCATCAGCCCAACGCATGCACACCTCGCGACCACATGCACCCCGCCCCAAACAATCACTTTCACACCAACGCTGCATGCACACCATATACACCACTCTTACACAGATGCACACCTTATAAACAGCCACACATACACACATACAAAATGCACATTAAAAATCTTCAATTAAAAAAAAACACACACATGCACACTTACACCACTCTACATAACAACCTTATGCCACCCTCCTCACACATGCACACCTCATACATGTCACACACCCCATATGCACAGCCTCTTACCACCCTCATTCCACACACCACACCCCACTCCTGCCCTCCTCAACACCCACTGCACTCACCCCACACAGGGCCCCCACTCACACACACACCCATCCATGCATGCACCCCACATACAACCACTTTTCCCCACACCCTCGTACACACCACAGCACATACACACCTAAACGTTTTCCACACACCCACCCTACCACCCCCACTCATACAACACCACAACCCTCATACACCCACACATCCACCCTCATACACCCACACATTCACACTTACACCACTCTCACATCCACACCCTTTTGCACTCTTCACACACACACCCTGATCCATGTCACACACACCCACACATGCACACCTCATACACACCCCATCAGTGTACACCCACAACTTCCACATCACACACCACACCGCCAGGCTGGCCCATCCACACACCCACATATGTGTACCCTTACTCACTACTAAGCACCCATAACAGCATACCTCATGCCCCCCGCGCTTGCATTCACTCTACTCTTACATGCACACCCTCACACATCCACCACCCACACACCAACACGCACTCATCCATACACATATACACCCTTTACACATTACGTTAATATCGGTGATTATTATGTAGAGATAGTTCGTTATTAGGAGTTCGGTAGGGGTACATCTATGTTGGGTTGATTGAGTCGTAGAGAGTGGTTGCGGTCGCTCAGTCCCTCGTAGTATATGGAATGGCACGTGCAATGTTCTAACTGGTATGTATTGGTACGGAAATGAATGGGTTATTTTTTAACACGCATTCTCATGTTATAAAAAATATAAATGTTCCCTCCCCACCCTATGTTAAGTCATGGAAACATGACCCACTTTATCATGCGAGATGGTCGACCCAGAAGCATTGTACAACCGAGGCAATTGAGGTGTCATGCCAAGAGTTCACTAACAAATTTCTTCGTAACAATACAAATGAAGAGCGCCGCTCATTACTGGATGGTTTACGGTCATATTTGTGATACAGCTTGGGAAGATTTCGGAAATTCTGCACTGTGTGTTCATGACGTTCGATAGACTTCATAGACTGTCAGGTGGTCAAAATTATATCGCAATGATAATAGCAAAATCCGGAATTTCTCGGCTAATTGGCAGCTAAACCAGAATTGAAATCAGACTTTCCGTTTGGTGAATATTGGTGTTGTTTTTGTGTTTAGTAAAGTTGCGCCATGTGTCAATCCCAGAAATTGTGGGTTGAAAAAGTACTCTAAATAATCGTCATATATGCTCGCTATAATGTGACTATGAGATGTAATATGTGTGTTGGTGTCACTCGGCGGGGCAATTCTGCACACAAACTTTCTCATCTCATGCATGGGGACATTCAGGTGTACTACGGTGGCATTTGCAAATATGCATGGATATTTTTTCGGCAGTGGAAACCAGTTGAATTGGGAAATGCAATGGGAGTATTGATTGCTGTAGAATTTATACGCGGAACTGTATTTTGACTCAAGGGTCAGTTTGCGCGGGTCACGCAGGTTTGTCATGACCGAACGATGTACACACAAAGGATTGACTACTGCATTCGGTTCGTTTGTGTGTATACTTCAACGCGGTTCATTTAAACTTAGGTCATTTAGGAGCCTTCTTGATCGAGGCGGCTATGATAGCCGAGAGTCTTTATGTTTATTTGCATCAATATGAATGTACCTGACACTGCGCGCAGTGCCGTCGGTGACTAGTGTTGTCGGTGACTAGAATCGATTTACGCGTTAATTAAAAACTTTATACAGGCTTCAATAGAGTAGGTTTGTTTGTGGCTTTAGCAGCGTCACTCGCCGGGGCATTGATTGTGATCGTGCCCAGGGATAGCAGCGTCACACACCGATGTATTGATGGTGGTCGTGCCTAGAATAGCAGCGAACACTCTCCGTGGCATTGATTGGCGGTCGTGCCGATAGATAGCAGCCCCATACACCCCGATGCAAGTGAGGGTTGGTCGGGCCTAGAGATAGCAGCGTCACTCGCCGGGGCACTGATTGTGGTCGTGCCCAGCCGATACCAGCACCATACACCGCGCATTGAGGAGGGTCGTGCCTAGAGATAGCATGTCACTCGCCGGGGCCATTGATTGTGGTCCGTTGCCTAAGATAGAGACGCCATACAACCAAGCATTGAGGGGGGCCGTGCCCTAGAGATACACACCAGTGCTTGGATTGTGGTCGTGCCCAGAGTGCCGCAGCAATTACAAACCGGGGCATTGATTGAAGTCGTGCCCAGATAAGTACCCTTACTCACTACTACGCACCCATACATGCATACCCTCATGCACCCGCGCTTGCATTCACTCTACTCTTACATGCACACCCTCACACATCCACACACCCACACACGCACGCACTCATCCATACACATATACACCCTTACACATTTATTAATATCGGTGATCTATTATGTAGAGATAGTTCGTTATTAGGAGGTTAGGTAGTGTACATCTATGTTGGGTTGATTGAGTCGTAGAGAGTGTTGCGGTCGATCAGTCCATCGTAGTAGTATGGAATGGCACGTGCAGATGTTCGAACTGGTATGTATTGGTAAGGAATGAATGGGTTATTTTTACACCATTCTCATGTTATAAATAAATATTAAATGTTCCCCCTATGTTAAGTAATGGAAACACTGACCCACTTATCATTGCGAGTATGGTCACACAGAAGCATTGTACACCGAGGCATTGAGGTGGTCGTGCCAAGAGTTCACGAACAAATTTCTTCGTAACAATTACAAATGAAGAGCGCCGCTCATTACTGAATGGTGACGTCATATTTGTGATACAGCTTGGGAAGATTTCGGAAATTCTGCACTGTGTATTCATGACGTTCGAGAGACTTCTTAGACCTCAGGTGGTCAAAATTATATGCGCAACGATAATGGCAAAATCCGGGATGGTCTCGGCTATTGGAAGCTGAAACCAGAATTGAAATCAGACTTTCCGTTGGTGAATATTGGTGTTGTTTTTGTGTTAGTAAAGTTGCGCCATGAGTCAATCCCAGAAATTGGGGGTTGAAAAAGTACTCCTAAATAATCGTATATTATGCTCGATATAATGTGACTAGTGAGATGTAATATGTGTGTTGGTGTCACTCGGTCAATTCTGACACACTGTCTCATCTATGCAGGGTGACATTAACGTTTACTACGTTGGCATTGCAAATATGCATGGATATTTTTCGGCAGTGGAACCAAGTTTGAATTGGGAAATGCAATGGGAGTATTGATTGCTGTCATAATTATATACGCGGAACTGTATTTTGACTCAGAGGGTCAGTTGTGGCGCGGTCAAGCATGGTTTGCATGACACGTACGATGTACACACAAAGATTTACTGCATTCGGTTGTGTGTATACTGCAACGCGGTTCATTTAAACTTAGGTCATTTAGCCGTGGCTTGATCGAGCGCTATAGATAGCCGAGAGTCTTATGGTTATTTGCATAAATATGAATGTACTACACATGCGCGAAGTGCCGTCGGTGACTAGCGTCGGTGACTAGAATGTTTTTACGCGTTAATTAGAACTTTTATACAGCTTTCAAGAGAGTAGGTTTGTTGTGGCTTTAGCAGCGTCACTACGCGGGGATTGATTGTTTGATTGTGCCCAAGGGATAGCAGTCGTCAAACACCGATGTATTGTGGTTGGTCGTGCCTAGAGATAGCAGCGACACTCGCCGGGGCAGTGATTTGCGGTCGTGCCCCAGGATAGCAGCAACATACAACGAGGCATTGAGGGGGGTCGTGCCTAGAGATAGGAGCGTCACTCCGGCGGGGGCACGATTGTGAGTCGTGCCCAGAGATACAGCACCCATTACACCGAGCGCATTGATGGTGGTCGTGCCTAGAGCTAGCAGTGTCACTCGCGGGGCATGATTGTGGTCGTGCTAGAAGATAGCAGCGCCATTACACCAAGGCATTGGAGGGTGGCAGTGTGCCTAGAGATACACACAGGGTTTGATTGTGGTCGTGCACAGAGGCCGCAGCAATTTACACCGGGCATTGATTGAAGTCGTGCCCAGATATAGCCGCGTTTATATAGCAGGACACTGATTGTAGTGCGTGTCCACAAATAGTGTTTTAAGTCCATAACTGGGCAATAGTAATTGGCTCTAATTGTATAGGAACTCCTGACAATGTGTTATTGGAGAGGGAAAGGTTGTCTTAAAAGCCGATTGTAATAATTTATACTGATTTATAGAAATAAATCATAGACTGAGTCTTGAATTAAAATGGTAGCCTCCTCCTGGTGCATGCTTTCAGACGATAGCGTGGTGGAGTCCGCACCTCCCACCGTACCGCAGTATAGTAAAGAATAAAGATCTCCATCGCCGAGGCCCCGTTCCCCCACAGAACTTTCCGTTTGTGCATAAGGGCGTCCTAGGGGCTAATTGGCTTATAAAACCAATTTACCAAAGAATGTTTTACATGAACATCCACCAAATTGTAGAAGACCTCAAAGACATCAAAACAATAAGAATAGAAACTTAAAATTTTGAGCTAAAGACAATAATTAGTTCTGCATTTTCTACGGGTTGCTGTTTGTGACATGTAATTGACCCCAGGTTTCTACAGGCGGACCCGTTATATGATGAATATGAAATATTATCGCACCAATGACCTCTATACTTTCCAGGAATTTCTTATTGTTTTTATGTACTCTTTTATGTTTATGGTGCATATGAAAAATTAGAAATCACAGTAATTAATCTATTAGGTTTAATTTTTGACATGGGAACTTCCGTTGGCGCATTAAAAAGGGGCTCCTAGGGACTGTGCTAATGACGCATTAACGACGCGATGGGCTGATTTTTTGCGTTCCCACTTAACCAAGCGCAACTAAAGGGTAGACAGATACCAAAAATATCAAAACAAATATTTTGCAGCATTAAAATGCGCGAGCCGAACAAACACAGATGGGGACCCTGGGAGTCCTTTGTTACAGTAAAGTGTTCAACAATAGTTAAAATTTCTAGGGTTCACATGGTCAGCTTAAGTGTTCAACAAATTAAAATCTGGGTTCACATAGGGTCAGTTAAAGTGGTTTAAACAACTTAAAAATCTAGGGTTCCAACATAGTCAGTTAAGGTTCCACAAATAAAAATCTTAGGGTTCACATAGTCAGTTGAGTGTTCAACAAAAAAATCTGGGTTTGACAAAAGTCAGTAAGTGTACAAAAATAAAATTACTAGTTCCCCACATAGTCAGTTTATCATCTCCTATTCATGAACATTTTGTAAAATGATTGAGGGGTATAAAACTCGTTGCAAGGACACAAAATGGCTTGCGAAAGGTAATTTTGATGAAGCAGGATGAAGGCAAGCCAGGCTTATTAACATTAATTATTAAAAACTATCAATTATTAAGGTCTGGAGTGCGCATTAAATTTATTGGTATAGCCGAACTTTCATTACAGCCTTACTTCCTTACGGGGTTACACATTAAAAGCAGTCTTTCTTTAAATTGACTTTACAATGTTGTATATCTACTCTTAAATTAATGTTTTTTGACTACACCAAATCTAAGCGTTCTGAAAATTTCTTTTTACATATCGGAATTAAAATTTCCTTTTTTTTCAAACTTTATTAATCAGAAAAGGTCTAGTTGGTAATTTTAAATTAAAATTTTAAACCAGAAAAAACTTAGATCGGCCGATTCCGGTTCTCAATCGGTTGAGACATTCAGACCATTCATTCAGAACCATGGGGAGATGACCAGCTGGGGGTACTTTCCCCAAAACCACGTTCCTTACGGACAGTAGCCAACCTTTATACTAAGTAATGCGTAACTTCATTACTAAGTTCATGAAACTTGCGTCCCGCGAAACTCGTACGAAGCGACCTACAACTTAAAATTTACGGACTGAGGGGTTCTACGTCGATTGTTACAAGTTGGACTAGTACACCAAACTGTGTGTTCCACGCGATTCCCCCAAACGGGAACGTATTTTCAGTTGCTGACAAATACGAAGTTCCGACCAAAAAGTTAACGCCACAAAAACTACGTCTACTCGGGGGTAGACTTAAACACCCACCGAAGCTTATTAAAGCAGCTTAAGCAACGATTCATGTAATACGAGGAGGAAGGAAATGGATCCCAAAATTACAATTTAAATATATATTACAAACCAAATGGAGGAGGTTTTGAAGGGAATACAGGCTTACCCACCACATTGATATGGCCTTATATACGAGCTATGGGGTACATATGGAACACCTCTTAAGGTAAACTGAAATAAAAAGGAGGATGCCTAAACTTTCTATATGAAAAACCTGGGGAAAGAAAAGAATAACTACTCTAAAATAATAAGTAAAATATGATAAACATACAACTACTTCTTTTAGTATTGGATAAACCTCTTTAAAACGAAACTAGTCTTTTATATTTTTTTATTACCATACTTGGAAATTGGCATTCAAGCTTGTTTAACACTTAAGTGTCCAAGATAAAAAAACTTCCGTTAGTGCCCACAAGGGGAGGGTTCCTAGGGACCACACCCAGATAACCACTTTCCCGTGGGAGTTTGATCATGACACGAACACCAATTAAATGGGGGTCAGTAGAACCCATACCCACAATAAAAATGAAAATCCCGACCTTTGACCTATGACCTATGGTCAATTGAAATTGTCACTCTTCGAACAAGAGTGGTTCGCACATTTCAATCTCAGCAACTCCAATATAAGGTTGTGAACCAAAATAATCATTATATATTACTCTTAGAATAACTAAATCTCAAAAATAAAATCATTGCAAAATATAGCCAAATTTATACCCTACTTGTATTTTTTTCTCAGAAAAACTTCAAAATCGCCTTATTTTTCCATAGGGCGACCTTACACAGTTTAAGAGAACCGCATGGGACAAAATTAAAATTTGCATCTTCGATTGATAAAAAAAGGTTATTTGATTAAGTATTATTAATTATTAATACCTCTCCTAAGTTATATATTTTTAGAAGCAAATAAATTCCAAGATTTAATTACTTTTAATTTTTTAATTTAGTAAAATATCTTGATTTTTTCACTTCCGTATAGTGCCCAAGGGGGGGGGGGGGGGGCCTAGGGGACCCAACCTAATCATTCTAATGAAGCCGTGGGCGGATTTATTTTTTTTTGTCTCAGGAGAAGCGTATTCATAACTCAGACAATTAGCAAAACAACTCCTTGAAAAATTTAATTTGCGTCAACCGAGAATCGCAAAAAAAAAAATCAATTTCTATACTCTGCTGCCCATTATTGAAAATGCAGCATTCTGATTGGTCAGGTTTTGTTTACTGCCCATATTCTGCAAGATGGGTCGCCAGTGCTTCCCTTTATTAAATCAAGTGTTTTAGGATAATAGAATAGAAATACAGGGTTTGCAA
The DNA here is from genome assembly GCA_023653785.1 of Ophioderma brevispina. NCBI lineage: Eukaryota > Metazoa > Echinodermata > Ophiuroidea > Amphilepidida > Ophiodermatidae > Ophioderma > Ophioderma brevispina. The sequence continues at coordinate 13,405 of JAMKCH010017428.1, forward strand.
TATCATTTATGGGCTCATAATGTATCTTCGGGCAGAAAAAACTTTCATAATGGGACTCGGCTTCGCCTCGTCCATTATTTAGTTTTTTGACCTCGGGACACATTATTCGCCCATAATGATACTGCATCACCCTTTATTTCTTAAAAATTGTTGGGTACTAGGGCCCCCCCCCCCCCCCGGTCCCTTAAGTGTTAGCACACATTGGTTTTTTTTTTAAATTATGCTTAAGTTAAAAGTATGGTTTAAAGTTAAAGGATTTTTTAATCTTGGTGATTATATGTTTATATCAGAATTTTATCTGCAGTAACATGGTTTGGAATTTTGAGGATTGGGTCAAGTTTCAAATTGGATTTTATTTTTATTTTTCTGTATCCGGAAAATATTACGACGGACAGCACAATAATGGAACCGTCACCATAGCAAAAAATTAAAGTGTTGGATAAATATTTATAAATTACTGAATCACACAAATGTTTTAACATGTGACACGGCATGGTAGACATATACTGGAGATGATTTCATTGGGTTTTGAAACTTTCTGAAAAATTTTACCAAGAAAGCCTTCTAAATTTCCGTCAAATTGGACGGACAAAAGTTACCAAATAAAAATGGGCATTTCTAGGAAACCCCCTGATTAAGCGCCTATAAGTAGAAATTTTCAATTTTTGCTTAATTATTGTATATTAGAAACATGCACTGTGGGGGTTTGCATACATGGATATTAAAAGAAAGGAGTTCCATTCTTTTGGCAGGCCAAGAAAAAGTGTGCCTAATGTGACAGGCAATCCACGATGAAATACTGTCAATTCGCAACTATAATAGCTGTCTTCAAGCAATGTTGTTTAACTTTTTTACTTGTTCCTTTTTTTCTATCGAAGAAAGGCTAATTGCAATAAAAACAAACTAAAAAAAGAAAACTGAGGCATAATCATTTTAGCGGATAAGAAAATACTTTTATTCTGCACATTTGCATCACTTTAGCAGATAAAAATGTCCAATAACATGTCACAATAGCACAGTCTATCCAAATTTTTATTTTTTTTAATAACATTAGCAATTTGCGTCAAAAAAAGTCACGTTTTAGCAAAGCTATGCCGATTTTGTCAATAACAGCCAAGTTTTTGTATTTCAACTTTAAAAAGAAGATAGGAGAGACTCATTGGTTCAAGAATTAAAATTAAAATCACATTAAAAATTTCTCTTTTGCCCTATGTAAGTTTTTGGTCCCATTCTTGGGCTTTCTGCCATAACGCTTTTATGTTAAAAGTGTGCACAACACTTTTCGGACGCATCGTTATTATTCAAATTCTGTTTTAATGACTTCTTCTTATTATGATCTTCGGTCGTGATCTCGTCTTCTTCGTCGTCTTCTTCTTCCATGCTCTTCGAACAACATGGAGACATTTTTAAAAAACTAATGAACTGATTAAAAGCACTTTGCATTTTACAGAGGTTGTCAAAAAGGGAACGCTTATCCAATATAACAGCAAAATTTGGCTTACTTAGGATACAACAGCTTTTTTAGCCGGGTGGTAGATCGTGTGAAAATATGGAAAACTATTTGAAACAAATGAGAAAAACGAAAAAAATACGAAGCCCAATGTTGAGAATATCCCAAAACGATGAAGGAATAGACCCAAATATATTACACACCCCTTTTTGTTTTACCTGGATAGCTTGTGATTATGTTAAGGTGCATTTTTTAAAAACACTTATAATATGTTGTCAACTATTGAAGAAAAACCGATTTTAATCTTCACTTTTTACAAATATTTGAACGTCATCAACTTTCATTTCACCTTGTAATTCAAGGGGAAATGGCTTTTTTCCCAACGCAGTGAGCGATTACGGAAGACGCGTCATAGCCCTAGGTCCGATTTTGTTCAAATGATCAAGCGCAAGGCTTCAAAGAAAAACGTAATGTAGTTCGACGTTGCAAAAATAACAAAATAGTAAGATTAAAGCAAACCCACCCCCCCACGGGCCTTTTAGGGTTATAAAGGCACTTAGCAGCAGGTCTCTTCCGGAAATAGGGTTTGTTCACATTAGGATTATGGAATCTAGCTCTTGCATGCTCGCGCCACTACGGCGGAATCTGGGGGAATTTCTGCTAGGAGTATACGTTCCTCCGTGAAAGTTGGCGAAAGACATCCGGTGATAAGTCGGTAGGAGGCATTTAACGCTGATGAATCAGCGTTTATTGGCAGGGCACGGACTCTTTTCCCATACAGGGCAGACATACTCCGCACACGGTAACACCGGGAGAGTGATGTCGAAATAGGACGATGTGGACGAGTACCACATTTGCTGACAGGTGAATTTGTTCAAGATGGGCATTGCCGTAAGATACTTTACGCTTAGTTCTTGCTTGTTCGCGTATAATGAAAAAAACCGTTTTTTAGGTATAGTTTGGTACCCTAAACTGTATAAGGACATGAATCGATAACGAATAAGGACACACTCTATAGTGAGAAAGGATGAATTTGAAACCTACCGCATTATAAGCGTTCATCTCCAAAGCTTACATTTGCTTGGGGATTTCAAAAAACAATTTCCAAATTACACTAATCAACAAGAAAACACACACATGCGGCTTGGCCATGTGGGATGTTTGCTTATTTGATTAGCAACATATATTTGAGTGACCCAGGTACTTCTTGGGGACCAAACGGCCTCAATTTTTCGCACTTTTAAATTTGCTGGGTGGTGACCACTAAATGGAAGTGCAATAACACAACCAATCCAAAAAATCACATAGAGTTAACCTGCCCATGACAATAAATAGCGCGTCAATCCAAGAGAGATTGTCAGGACATGCTTGACATTAAGATGATGCTATTGTGTTGCTTTAAAGAGTCTGCTTTGTGAGAAGTCTTAGCACTCATTGCATTACATCGACATAAGCTAATAAGTATCTGAGTATTTTTTCTTAAAGGATGGCTCGTGTAGACTCTTTGTAGTTTATGAAGAACAAAGGTCTATCCAGGCATCACCTACAAAGGGCAGCTATGCAATGCCTTCCTGATTCATAAATGTCATTGAAATGGAGGCATGCTCTGAGTTTTGCTTTTTCCAGACAAGCGTATTATTGGGATATGAAAAATATCTTGCGTACATAATAATAAACATGATTGTGAAATATAACTATGATGACTATAGAGGGCATCCTTCAAATATCAAAAGTAATAATATGTTGGTTATGTTGACAAAACAGCATTGTGTTGAAAGTAAAAATTTACCCGCTTTAGGTCACAAACGTGATCGAAGAATGGCCCTAAATATAATAAGGAGACTTAGGTGTTAGGTGTTGTGATATGTTATGTTTACCCTTTACCAGGACCCGTGCTAGGCAATTTCCTGGGCCTCGCACACAAGGGACTTTAGCAGTAAAGATTGGCTGCTTGTGGCATGCTGCCAAACAGACTTATGTGGGAAGACCAGCCGATATCAGGTTACAGTTTCATTGAAAACAGGCTCGAGGCGAGAAATTATGTCTACAAATCTAGAGCAAGCTCCGGCCAGAATTGTCTCGCTAGCTTTCAGCAACGGTTCACCTTCACTGCGCTGAAACAATGGAACCGCTGTAGCTCAAAGTCCATGCTAAGGGTTTTAATTCCTCAGAATAAATATAATATGCCGTTTAATTTTGATCCTATGGTTATTTCAACTCTAAATTTGAGATGTAGACATGTAACATCACTTTGCCGACCCCATCTGCACAGATTTTAGGGAATTGAACAGAAAGACTGTCATAAATCCATATGAAAATAGCTTTAATTGCTGAAATTCGGATGATGTTGCAAGTGCTAAATATGTCACTACTTTGGATTTCACAAAAGGTTTTATCAAGTACCTTTGGATCTTACACAAAAAGCAAAATCTGCGTTTGTTGCATTTGGACGTCAATACGCTTACAATATGAAACCATTTGGGATGGTAAATTCAAGTGCTACATTTCAGAGATTAGTAATATGGTTTTAGGGGAAGTCTGGTTCAAAAGCTAACTCTGTAACGCAATATGTAAATTATAACTCATGTAACTCTAATGTCTGTAGTGTAGATTGTGGAGTGACACAGGGGTCAATACTTGGTCCTTTACTATTCATTTTATATATCAAAATGCAACGTCCATTCTGAAATTTATCTTATTTGCAGATGATACTACAATACTATACTCCCATAAAAATGTGTCTAGCAAATACCCAGGGGGCAAACCCTGATATTTCACTGCAAACTGACATCTCATGCTATAAAAACGTGTCCTATCTGGGTAGTTTCTATGGACCATAGGTAACACTCCTAGGGTGGACACGTTTATCAAATCAGCTGCACGGGGGTGTTACGAGGGGGTCAACATTACCCCCTCCAGACCCTATTTCCACTAGACAATGTTGCATGTATAGCAAACGATACGCAAATTAATATCATTTGTTATGAATATACATCAGATCATGCCTACTACCGGGGTACTTTACTAAAGTATGTACGGTCAGATGTGTGGAGTGGGTCAACAGTGTGGGGGTGGGGTGGGAGGGGTGGGGAAGGGGGGGTTGGGGTGGGAAACAGGAATTTGTACCCACATTTTTGTTGGGGGGAAGTATCTATGGCATGTTTGGTATCATATTTCACCAAATGTTTACCAACTTTATTACATATATATTTAACCTAAATATTTCATTATATGTCTGTAGGTATAGAAAAGTAGCTTGACCCTCCAAGGTGTGCAAGTTTCTTAGGGAGACTATTAGGTTTGAGGAGACGTACCAATGAATTCAGAAAGTTATGATATGGTTTAAGACCAATAAAATATCAGTAAATCCCACCAAAACTAGCTATGTGATTATGGGAATTTCCTCCAAAACGAAGAACTTTACTGATACTTTTAATTTGAAGCCATACTAACCAGGGTCAACTCAATTAAGTTTCTGGGTGTAGTAATTGATGAAAAAACTATCATGGAAATATGATATTGAGGCTGTGTCAAACACTATGTCACGTAACGTGGGTGTTATAAATAAGTTGAAATATCTTCTCCCAAAACGTATCTTGTATACAATTTATTGCTCTATTATATTACCATATAACCTATGGAATTTTAGCTTGGGGAAATACACATAAGCTATATTTGGAAAAATTATACCAACTTTAAAAAGGGCAGTAAGGATAATTTCAAATTTTCATTATAGGTCACACTCAGCACCACTATTCAGAGATCTCAAATTATTAATCTTTTTGACATCTAAAAACTAACCTTGCCGTATTTATGTTTAAACAGGACAAAATAATACAACTACCACCTGAAAAATTTGATGAATACTTCTCTAAAATGCATACTGTTCATAGCCATGATATCAGGAATACAAATGATTATCATATCAGAAGAAACAAAACTAATTTCGCATCAAAAGGTCTTAGAATAATGGGCCCTTTATACTGGAATAATTTGTCACCCAGAAAAAAGCAATCTAAAAATCTAAATAATTTCAAAAGTCAACTAAAGGCAGATATGCTAAATCAGTACCACTAAATTTATTAAACATTAAGGACTTGAAATTCTTAATCCTAGTATGTTGACTCTTCTGTTTCTATATATGCTTGTTTACAATAGTACATTAAGTAATTGTATCGATGTGTAATTTTTCTTTGAAGGGGATGATCACGTCTGGCCATTAATGGCCTTTTGGCCATCTCCTCCATATCAAGTCTGTGTCACAGCCTGGGAAACTGATTTACTATTCCACCTGAACATGCTGTGTGGGTTTCGCGCTATCGCGCGAAACCTCTCTCGCGCTGACGCGCTCGTGCCGGTCGCTTCGCTCGCGGTGCTCCTCTTTCGCGGACATAACAAAACCGAGTCTTTGACAAAGACTACTCCATATCATGCTTTAATTTTTAGTTTGTCCTTACATTTTCCTTTTCCCGTAACAAAGAAAGGTGTCTGGTCATTTCTTGGTTTGACAGGGTATTGTAGAACATATATTCCTCACTATGAAGATATTTCTCGACCGATAATAAATCTTGCGAAGAAGAGAGAGCCCACCAAAGTTATTTGGTCGTCTGAATGTGAAGAAATCATTCCAAGATCTCAAACAATATTTGGCTACAAAACCAATTTTTAAAGCACCAAATTTTGAGAAGAAATTGTGTTGCAAACAGATGCATCCAAAACTAGTCTTGGAGCGGTTCTCAGTCAACTAGATCAAGAGTCTAGAGAGCACCCAATCATATATCTCAGAAGACAATTGAAGCCAAATGAAATACATTACTTTGTTTCAGAACAAGAATGTTTTGCAATTGTCTGAGCTATCAACAAATTGAGATACTATCTTCAGGGTTGCAAGTTTACTGTAATAACAGACCACAAAGTTTTGAAAGGGATGTAAACACTAGGAACCTCCAGTAACAGGTGATGCGATGGTCATGTTATTACAAAATTAATTTGACATACTGTGTTAGAAAGGACAATTGTCAAGACGAAGGCTGGCACATTTTCAAAAATCTGTAGATCAAATTTAAACACGTACATATATGCTTAGTTGTAGTTTTAAAAACCTAAAATATTGCACAGAAATTATGCACAAAAATAAATATGTTGATATTATTGTGAATACATTGATGTAGTATGACATTGTAAATGGATGTATCATCATGTATGCTTTATTTCCTACCAATAAAAAAGATACCATCAAAGAAATGTGTGTTTTAAGGTTGTTTTTGGGTAAAAGGGTAAAAAATGCAGTAGTCGGCCAAACCAGGTCGGACTTAAGTCACGTAATACCGGTATCTAACTCTGGTCGGTATAACGTCGGACTAAAAGTGCCGTGTGGACGCGCACTGACGGATTTAAATCCTGTCGGTATTACTATCGGACTTAAAATTTGGTAGTGTGGACGCGCACTTAACGGTAATAGCGCTTAGATCCGACATCACTTTAAGTCCGATAAGGCGAATACCGGTACTAGGCTAGCGGGACCGAAGTGGTCCAAACTGGCAAACTGGTTCGGAGTTAATATAAACTTTAACCAAAGAAGTTTAGAATAATGATTAAAATGGAAATGAAACATGTGAAAAACCTCTTTATTATGAACATGTTTTACTCATGCACAGAAACCTCCTAAACACCATGACCATTAAAATGGTAATGGATGGCAAAGGGTGAGGGGGAAGAGGGCAAAGAGAAAAAGGAGGAGAGGGAGGGAGGTGAGGATAGTGGGAATGGGGAGGGGAAAGGGAGAGAGGAGGGAAGGGGAGGGAGGAAGAGGGCGAGGGCGAGGGCGGGGGAGGGGGAATGGGGAGGGAATGGGGGAAGGGGAGGCGGAGGGGAGGGGAATGGGAATGGGATGGGGAGGGGAGGGATGGGGAATGGGCGGGGAGTATGAAAGGGGAATGGGGAGGGGGATTGGGGACGGGGAATAGCGATGGGAGCGGGAAGGTGAGGAAGGGAGAATGAGGAGGGGAATGGGGCTCAAGCGTGCATAAAATATTGCCAAAAAAATCACCTGCAGAAATAACTGAAATAAGGAGAACTTTCTGAAAAGCAATGCAACAAACTGGGAAATGTGTGAAATAATAAATAAATACAGTGATAATCAGCAGAGCATGTTATGACATAAGATAAATGCATATATAACGCTTGAAATGAATGCATGAAGGAGAGAATTAATGAATGGATTAAGGCATAAATCCCCAAACTTACCTTTATTATTATGATAAATGAATAAAAATAACAAAAAAGGAAGGAAGAAGGAAAGGGGGGGGGGAAGGGGGAAGGGGGAAGGGGAAAATGAAGGGAAGGGGAAGGGAGGGAGAAGGGAAGGGGAGGGGTGTTGGTTGGGGGTTTGTTGGGAAGGGGTAGGTGAGGGGATGTGAGGGGAAGGGAAGGGAAGGAGAAGAGAGGAGAGGAGAGGAGGAGGGGAGGGGAGGGGGAGGGGGAGGGGAGGGGAGGGGAAAGTGGAAAATGAATCGAGGGAGGGGAGAGGAAGGGAGGCGGAAGTGGAGGTGAAGGGGAGGGGAGGTAGAGAGGGAGGGGGGGAGGGCGGGGAGAAGGTGAATGGGGAGTGGAACGGGAGGAAGAGTGGAGGGGAGGGGGAGGGGAGGGGAAAAGGAAAATTTACTAAGTGAAATTGCTGAGAATTTGCATGCAACATGAAGATTTATGTTTGCCCTAAATACGTAAAAAATGCACTTATATTGTAGCTTTATCCTGTAAATATTCACACCAATTAATTATAACACAATTTTTTTCTTTTTGCAGACATTTTATTGTTTAAACCTTCATCAATAATATTTGTAGAACTGCGCACATTGCACTCCAATATGCTATACAGTAATTAATCCCCGCATTCCATCGTGTGTCTATATCGCGCCGATTGGCGGGACGAATTGGCCGATTGGAGCAAAGCACATGACTGATGGCATTAAGTGTCGATGCTACTACCACCAATTTTTTAATAAAATATTACGGATTTTTTCTTTCAAATACAAGAATATTCACAGTTTGCATTGTTTTTGCATGAATCAGCGGAGACCCCCCTAATGTTTTGCCCGCCACAAAATGGGCGCTGGGAAGTTACGGTTGTTTCAGTCGCAGACTATTCAATTAAGTACGAGACGGCTATCCATTTATAGAGGGCAGAAGGGCGTCGTATCCTGCGGGGGGGGGGGGGGGGGGGAGGGGGGGGGGCAAAGGCGGGAGCTCATTCCCCGGGTGGCCAAAGGGGACCCCCAAAAAGGAAGGAAAAGAAGAAAAAAGAAGGAAAAGGCAGAAGAAAAAGGAAATGAAAGGAGAAGAAAAGGGAAGGAAGGGGGAAAGGAAAGGAAAAGGAAACGAAAGAAAGTTAGAGATGGAATGGGGAGGAAGGAAAGAAAAGGTTAAAATGTAAGGGGAAGGGGGACATGTAAAGGGGAAAGCGATAGAAAAGCTCAAGGTCAAAAGGAAGAATCTGAAGGGAGTAAGGAAGAGATAAATGGGCGAAACGAAAAATGTCAAAGAAATGAGAAAAGAGAACAAACGTATAAAAAAGTAAAGGGGCCCCAAAAAGGACAATAGAATAGCAAATAAAAAAAAAAAAAAAATAGCGAGAACGAAGGGGGTGGTGAAAAAATTGGAAAGAAATGAACTAAGGGGACAAACAAAAAGGTGCAACAAAAAGAGAAGAGAACAGAAAAGACAAAACGGATATATTTTTAATAAAAAAGAAAGGGGCGCCAAAGGAACAAAGGTGAGGAAAGTTTTCAGGAATAAGGGTGCCGACTAAAAATAGCAAAGGAATGTGGAGCTAACGAAATATAAATGGCGTCGAACTGAAAAGAAGGGGTTGAAAATAGTTTAAGGAAACGGACGCAAAAGAATAGCAAAGGTAGGTGGTTTAAATGGGAATACTACAGGGCGCAAAACAGGGGGAGACACTAAAGGAGGAAAAGGGCTGTGAAAAATAGAGGGAAAGGGCGCGCAAAAACCGTCTGTTGATTTAATAAAGCTCTTGTTGGGAACTTTGAACATAAATGGTTATTAATTACATGCAGGGGCGTCCGTTTCCCAGAGCATTTTCAATGGGGAGGGGGTGTTGCAGACAAAATGGCCATTTGCGACACAATTCAAAATGTTCCGGCTCGCTGCGCTCGCGATCGATAAGTTTATATATGAGTTATTGTATGTGATGCACATCAGGGAAGATTGTGGAATGGGGCGGTGCATTTTCAATTTCAACAGGGGCGCCAAAAGTTAATCGTCAATTTGGCCCCCCGGGTATTTCATACGGATACGCTCTGGTCAGTGGTCGAAAAATGCAGAATGACGATCGGGCTTTCATCAGGGGCAGTGTAAACGCGTTGTAATTAGACCTCTATCAAGTTGGGCAAGGACCTGTAGATGTCTCCCTTGCAAGGGATGGGCACAGATTAATTTCCCGCATCAGTGGCGTATCCAGGATTTGGAAACAATGAATGTAGGATTGGGAAAACAGTTTAATGTACTCGCTCGCTTGCGGCTGACTATTTCTTTGAGTCGACAAAATGAGAAAACCAGGTCAGCCTTGCATGCTGTAAATCATAACATCACAACACCCAAATCTCCTGGACTCTCCCTTCTCTTTACTCTTCATACCTTTTCCTGACCCCTTTTTCTCCCTTGCCTTCAAAATGTCCCCATTTTTTCCGGGTGCCAGAGTCGCCCCACTTCGCCCAACCCGACTAACAACACTGCTTTTGTGTTTACTCAGAAAACACGAAAATCGGTTTGGTCATTTTGTGACCCAATGTCAGATATGACGGGCGTACGGTAAACGAGTAATTAGACCATATTCAAGTTTTGGGCAAGACCTGTAGATGTCTCCTTGCAATGGATGGGCACAAGATTTAAGTTTCCCCCGAATCAGTGGCGTATACAGGATTTTGGAAAACAATAATGTAGGATTTTGGAAACGTTTAATGTACTCGCTTCGGTGGCCGGCCTGGTTCTATTTCTTGAGTCGCAAACAAAAAAATGGGACGGTGTCAGCTCTATGCATGCTGTAAATCAAACATCACAACACCCAATTCTCCCTGGTCTCCTCTTCTCTTTAATCTTCTCCCCTTTTCCTTGCCCCCCTTTTTCTCCCTTGCTTCAAAAGTCTCCCATTTTTTTAGGGTGCCAGAGTCGCTCCACTTAGCACACACACGACTAACCAACACTGCTTTCGTTTGTTTTACTTCAGATAAACGCGAAAACGGTTTGGTCTTTTTGTGACCCCCATGTCAGATCCTGACATATGACACGGCCTATTCGGGGTTTGATTAATTCCGTTTAGCTCCGTGTATTGGAGCTAATTGGGAATCTATCACGTTTAAAATTTTAGACTTGGACGCGGTTACGCGGAAGAGCGGGTTTTTTATCGCATACCTAATCTATCAGCTTCTATCAGGTGGTCCGTTTATGTTATGATCGCTTTGAAGTAGGCCTATCTTGCACCATTTTTTGCTTACAACGGCGATAAACAACATGAACCATGCCGGGTTATGCAGTATATGTGTGTGTGTGTGGGGGGGGGGGGGGGTGGAGACATGCAATCCTAACAGCATCAACTTCCGGCGCAACCCAGAGCTAGTCTATTTCACATACATACGCTTTTAATAGCGCTCATTATTAGACATACCTGTCCTAAGACCTCGACTAAAGGTTGAGCCCAAGTAAAGTCAATAATTTCATGGACGCGGAGTTCCTAATCGGGAAGTCCGGAAAATTGGAAACAACACGAATCATTAGAAACGGATTTCCATAGTTTGGCAATGATTGCTAGCTATTTGTATTATTCGGGTTCACTGTCTGCGTTTTACCTCCGGTCTGAGCTGCTCTGCATGGTCTGCCGCGCGATTGGTTATTGGGTGCGACTGAGTAACAAATTGCTCTGTTTTACCTCGAACAGCTTCGACACATCAATAGATGTATCGCCGGCAAACAGAAATTGTTGTCAATTAACTGTTAATTGTTTGGGCTAGTAACATCAGGCTAGCTTCACCTTGTATCTCATAATTTGCCTCACACCTAGAACCCTTGCCTACCGGCTAACCTTGCATGCACTTTGAGGTATAGGGCCCTACAATTTGGTTACCCATTTTCATTGTAATAAAGGAACATGAAAACGTCTGGAACATTGCAGATGCAGGCTGGCGCGGTCACGCAATTTTCCCGGAATTCTCGATTAGGACTCCCGCGCGAATGGGGATCATTGACTAGTCTCCTTTTGTGCTCTGTTCAAACAAAAAATGGGACCCGGCATTTTCTGTGTTTAGATTAACGTTGTCCGTCGTTTAGAACTAACATTAATAGTTATTGCCCATCCCTTACCTGCATATATCCCGATTAGGCTGGTGTCAGATCTGAATATGTCAGATCTGACACATGGGGGTCGATCAAAATGACCAAACCGCACGAATGCCACGTTAGTTCCGATCGCAACCGTCCACACGTACTTTATACTAATACCGGTCGTAACTTTAATACCAACTTAACCCTGCTCTTCCTTCGGCATTAAATCGTCGGACTTAAGCCAAATTAGGTCGCGAGATTTAACCCCGACGCGCGTCCACCCGGCCAATTATATCCACACTAAAACCGATCATTTAGGTCCGGTATTAAGTGACTTATGTTCGACCGCATGTGGAGACGATTACAAGGGGTACAATGGCGTGAGGGGAATTAGTGGATTTGTTTTTTTATTCCGTCGACTTAGTTAATACCGGTAATAACTACACTTTGTGGACACGACTTTTGTCTATGAATATTGCTATAAAGTAAAAAGTTTGGAATTCATTCAACTTCCAATTGAAGATTTCCATACTTTGGTATACTGTGTGAAATCACCTATTGCTTCAAAGCAGGTAATAACAAGTCACCATTGATAGCCGTTCAAATATTTACTATGTTTTATCATGCCTCTGAAAAATTGTCAACTTACATTTGATAAAAATATTCCCTTTGTATATCACTAAAGAAGCCATCCCAGTGAACCACGTATTGAAAACAATGTAATTTGGAATTTTAAAATTCTGTACAGAACATGTATTGTCCATTGTCTAGTTTAAGATAAGTGGCATTATGTGTATTACATGTATAAATGATCACCCATTGTACTGACAATTACAGATATTGCATCTGTATGTAATAATACAACAGGTCATGCATTAAACTATCTTTAAAACAAAATTTATGTGCCTTGCATATAACAAATTTTGTGTATATGAACTACCTCTACGCAAACATGAGTATGTGCTACGTGTGCAATTCTACTTCGTTTATAACTTTAGTTATGAAATATTATAGTTAGTGATATTACCTTTTTTAATTTTAGACGACTAAAGTGTTTTTAACAAAGTAAATATGTTCTACTGTATAACATTTTTTTAATCAGATATCTGTATACTTGTTTTTTGGTGTCTAAGATTTTGTATGTGCAGGGCCCCGGGTAAGAACAGCGGTTAGCTGATTTTCGGGCCTACCCTGGATAGAGAGGTATAAATATAATAATGATAATAAATAATAATACTTCTTCTAGGTCTGTAAATTCACAAGGACTTAAGCAGCTTTACTTCCACGAAATCAAGTTCTACATAAAGGATAATTCAAAAGTGTATTCAATTCCCCGCATGTCAATACCTACGTTCTATATCTCGAATAGGGCAGATATTCTTCATGCTACAGGTTTTGCAGTGTGATATATGAAGTTGATACATGATATTAGAACACTTTCCATTTACTGCGTTGTAGCATTGACTCTACAAGACAGAAGCTTCATCCAGTGCATTGAATCGTACTGGAATGGACCTTATATATGAAATACACATCACGCCGATAGATTTTGTTTGCAGTAATCTGAGATTCTGAGTTCTACTAGCAACAGAAGATTGGATTCACTAAATGCCAATTAACATCATATTAATTAATGCAAAGACTTTCTTTTACTTTCCATTTTTTATTGTTGGATCAGAATTTACATTGTCTATATACTTGGCCAAAAAATTAAAATCTGTGCAACTAGTTTTCAGATACAAATTTGTAAATCACACGAAAACATACCTATACCATATGGTTTGCGCACTAAGATTGGCAAATCAACCTTAGCCATGTCAATTATATTCAGAAATTCTGAAATGTATTTCACTAACCAAAACTTATGTAATCAGACGTTGATATACATTGTGTGTTGTGATGGACCAAGTAATGTTCGACTCCAGTTTTCCAGTTTGTTTTGTATTTTAATTTAAAAGAGGCGACACACTCTTCCGGTAGTTTGAAGCTTCGTGATATGTTTAATTGCCAAGAATTAATATCAATATCCCGTTTAATTTTTTATCCTATGGCTTGTTTAACTCGCAATAACATTTGGCAAATCAAACCTTAGCCATGTCATTAGACCAGAATTAAATTCTGAAAATGTAGTATGCCAAACCTTATGTAATTAGATGGTTGATATACATTGTGTGTTTGATGGACCAAGTAATGTTTCTACTCCATTTCCAGCTTTGTTTTTTGTATTTTATTAAAAGAAGGCGACACATTTTTCCCGGTAGTTGAGGGGGTCGGATATTTATTTCCAGAATAATATAACATATCCCGTTTAATTTTATCTTATGGCTATTTTACTCTAATAGCTGATTTGAGATGTAGATACCGTATGTGCCACACTTAGCCGACTCCGTCTGCATTGTTTTATGCAACAATGCACCTTTTGCTAGATATAGAGCGCACACCACTAAAAAACCGCTCCATTGAAAATACACGTAAAAGTTCCACATCGCGCCCTCTGATTTGCACCCCCGGTGACAATATTTTGAATGTTTTTTGAATCTATTTCCTATAGACCCAACTGAAACTTTTCAAAGAATTTACCATTTGATGCAATTCTAGTATAGAAAAGGGCATATGAACCGCGCCACCACTATTTTGAGCCGACGTGCACGCCTCATAGCCGCTTTGACCCCCAGGGCCGTAAGTTGAGGGCCTATTTTCTACCAGAATCGAATTCAAAAATTTTGTGATAACTCAGCGCGATCAAGCTATACTCTTTCATTGTTATATAATATAACCACCTCACTGGAAACCGGTCCGCAAAGGATGCCAAAAATCACAAAGGTTTGTTTTTTTACCGGACTAACTACCCTTACACCAACGTGGAGTGATTTAGTGTTGTGCGCCCTAGAACCTAGGGGGCAAGCATAGGTACCTGCATCGCCAAGCTATAAAAATGTTATGCATGTCAAATAGTTAGATGGATCAATAAACACCCCCAGGGTGTACACGTAAATAAATATGGTGCACGGGAACTACAAGAGGAGGGGTAAAGTTACTAGGAGGGGTCAAATGTTTCAACCCGCTCTAAATCTAATGTAATGTAGTAAACTGATCCTTAGGGAAAGGAGTAAAAAAAAGTCAATTGGGTCACATGCATGTGGTGCTTCCTTTCCGAGATATTTGGGAAAATAGCTAAAGGTCATTTGTTATTCAAGAAGGTCAAGTTTGTAATACCCAGATTTCTTTGTAAAAAAATTAATTTGTTTTTTTTTTAGAAATGTCTAATTGATACTGATTCCAAATATGAATGCTTTGCATTTGTGGCTTCATCTTTTGTTATCTGGAAGGGGTTCAACTTCCCTGTAGGACTCTATGGGGATGGGACTTTACACCCCTCCTGATTAAAGGGAACCAACCCGATGCAAAAATAAAAGGCATATTTTGAATCAGATAATTAATATTTTTTTTGAATTTTTACAAAGAATCTGGATATACAAATGTGACCTTTCTGGAATAAACAAATGACCTTTAGCCTATTTTCCCACCACCCAAATTTCTTGGTAAAGGAAGCACCACACGCATGTGATCCAATTGCTTTTTACTGCCTGGTTACCTAAGGAATAATTTGAACTATATTTACATTAGATTTGGAGCAATTCAAACATTGGACACCCATAGTGAATTGACCCTTGTAACACCCCCCCGTGCAGCTGCATGAAAAATCGTGTCCACCCTAGGATGTTACTTATGTTCCATAGAAGCTACCCAGGTAGGACACGTTTTTATAGATGAGATGTCAGTTTGCAATGTAATATTATGGGTTTGGACCCCTGCTTAAGAGCGACCGGCGAGAGAAAAAACAAGCTCGTCGAATAATAGAATTGTTGTTTGAATTAAATGAAGCTCGCAATCGCATTGCGGATTGCGATGAAAACTTATGTCCGCGAGAGATTTTGAACTTGGGTTGATTTGAAATCAATGAGACAGATTTTGAAGGGGAACGGATCATATTATTAAGGAGCTGCTTAATTTGAATTATTTTAATCGCAATGGATCAAATGATGGGACGATTATTGGCGTAAAATTGAAGGTTCATGAAATAATAAGGACAACCAATTTGACGGTGTGGGGGACCTGAGTCCGAGTCCCCAAGCCTCTCTACAAACTATATGACTTCTGCAGGAAAATCGTTATTACTAACCGCTTGGGAACATAGGGATTTTTAAAATGGCGCAAAAAATTGAATTTTCAATGCCATTTTCTCCAAATTTTCCTGTTTTACGAACTAAAAGTTCCAGAACGACATTGCTTCAATTAGTTCTCGCGTATGGTAAAAATTGAAGGATTTATCGAGCGGTTTTGAGGGGATCGATCGGACAACAAATTGAGGCAAACTAATGCAGATTTAGGGCTTTTTCCATTACAGACTCACACATGAACTCGGCAACACTGCAAATCCCAAATCTAGTATTGAACATCGTGATTATGTGCAGTGCCTGAATTTTTAAGACATTGGGATCGAATAGTGTCACTACGCCACAAAATATGTAATAGACACAATCATCTAGTCCTAGTAATGTCGAGAGGAATCATATAACTAAGCGACAGAGGGGGGTGGGGGGGGATCGCGGGGGTGGGGGGGACAGGACGTCCTAAGGGCGGCACTACTGAGTTCTAGACGTATTGGTTACACATGGGCATAATACACACACTGGCCAAAAGTATTGCAACATGCAGAAACCAATTTATATTAAAAAAAATGATGTTCTAATTGTACAGACGTTCTGACACCATTACGTAATTACTAGGCAACGTATGATTGTTTAAACAGATGCTGTTGCTCGAATCAAATCGTGCGAACAAATTGAGTGATCCTGTGTTCAATAAAAATATGGCGGGTTACAGGAGCTTGCTAATGATAACTTGCCAATGTATCCTGCAGGCACGGAACCTCAAAAAGGGCTGTAAAATGGTCGCTATACTGTATTGTACGGGGTTTGATCAGGGTCTACTCTAAAATGTTTAGGGCGAAAATTGGAATAGTTGTATGGACCGGAAATATGATAACGTTCAAAAAAAAAAAAAACAATTTAGAAGATGGCACCTCGTCCATCACCGTTGGACCTCAGGAAATGTCATGACAAGAAGAGGTCACGTGATAATTTGGAAAACAACTATTTACTCGCCACCGTGGACATTGTGCTGTTTTGTCTGCCAATTGAACACGTAATTAGACGTGATTTACGTAAACAACGTTATGTTCTCCCATTAAAATGTACGTAACCCCTAACGAACCTGCACAATTCATTAAGCGGTTATTTTGAAGCCATTTCTTTTGTTTCTGGACCAGTATTCCTTCTGGAGTGCAATCGGCAAGTTATCGTTCACAGTTCCTTTAATCCGCCATATTTAGGGAGCATAACAATCAAATCAAACGTTTTTCACCCTCTTGGATTCTGGGGAATAACATCTGTATGAAAATACATCTTTGGCATTTAATACGTAATGTGTGGTCAAGAATCCATGGTATCAATATGTGATTATAATTTCGTTTTCTGCATGTCGCAATACTTCAGTTTATTTTACCATAGGAAATAATACAATCGATACAAAGGGAAAAAATGGTGGGAAAACCATACAGAGTAAAACTCGAAATAATGGTCACCCTTAAAAAATGTGTAATTAAATTAAGTCTTAAACTAAGTGCAAAGACTAAGACAATCACATGTACGATAGACAGGGGCAAGACAGGACAAGACAAGTGTGGCAACAAACAAATGGCAAACATGCATATAGACATATTATTAATTAATTAAAAGGTAACGCAGCACCATCTATAGGCGAGTAATGTGTCCGGGGTCGGAAAATGTTGCAATATGCTCTCGGGCCCAGGACACATCAAGAGCCCACAAATGTTACTGCAAACCATTAATTTCTATTCCATTACCACGAAATCAAATTATAAACAACATAGGCATTATAATATAATAATATTCGAACACTGCAGAACGACAATACCAGTTTCAGCTCTCCAAATGGAGAGAATTTATTTATCAGTATATCGAGGCCACCGGCCTTACAATACAATGTTATAATAATATTACAACCAGTCTCTAGGAGTCAAAATACGAGTTCTTTTCTTGTAAGCATGTAAGATAAATTTTGATACAGACTTGACGGAGTTTACATCACTTGATTTTTAACAAAGATACAAAATAATTTAAGTTTGGGCACATGTTCGTGCAGAAAACGAGTACGTTCATTACTATATAATGGGCAAATCAGTAAGAAATGATACATCTTCAATGTCACCAGGTTACCAGAGCTTACAAATACGATTTGATCTGGGACTACCTTACCCCTCCCTCGCTCGTTTTCTAGGTCCATATCCCATTCTTCATTTGGGTAAAAAGTATTCTTTGAGTACGAGTTTGTATGATGTTCAAATAATCTTCAACCGAAGATCTATTTAAATTGGCAGTATAGGTTGAGTGAACTATATGACGTGGACCAGATGTGTCCACTGCTGACTATCAAGTCTATTACAGATACATCGCTGGCCAAAAATCTCAATAAATCCTTTAAACGTTATGCACATGTTGTGATAACCAATTTTCAACCAAACCCGATAAGAGACAAGAATTTTTTATTTGAAGAGCCCAACAGTTTTTTACCTTTTTCCGCCTCCATATATTGAAAGGTTGTAGCATTGGCGAGATATCGATTAGTTTCAAGAGATAAAATATAAAGCCAATATTTAATACAATCCATGATTCTATTTACCAGTATTTTTATGCCTACCCCTTCGCCTCGTACTGCTGCTGGAATTGGGGAAGATTTTGGAATTCCAAGTACGTATCGACCAAACTTCAAATGCACTCTTGGTCTGTATTATCTGATATCATTAACCCCCCAAAAATTCACAGCCGAATAATAGGATCGGGAAACGCTCTTTGTATTCAAAGATCTTAAACCCTGACATTAATAGGTGAACATTGCCAAACTTTCAAAGCTTTTTTAGACCAAACAACGCCTTGCTAGATTGTAAAACGGCATGCTCGTGGGCTTTAACCATGACCCATTTCATTTGAGTAAAGCGTACATCCCGAATATCTGAACGATCTTACGACTTCAATCCGTGATCCTTTATAAAACCATTTTTCATTTCTTTTGAGGAAACCGCCACGCTTAAAGACCATAATTTTATTTTTTTCAGTGTTCACAGATAAGCCCCAAGTGCGGCAGTATTCGGCCCGTATGTTTAGTTTTTGTTTTCTGAAGACCAATATCGTCTCGCTTATTCACGCAAGATCGTCTGCGACTAAAAGATGCCTGATATTACATCATTCACTTGGAATTTTTTCGATACAGTCAATCCTATTTAGAGCCTTTCACTTAAGCATTAAATAAAAATTTGAAAAAGAAGGGCGACAATCACTGACCTTGTTGAGCCCTGATTTTTGGCCGGTGATGAACAGTTGTACCTGAATGAGTTCTTACACTAGCGTTAGGGGTCTGCATGTACATAGACTTTATAAAATGATAATGTTACCGCCTATACCTGAACGAGCAAGTTTTAATAAAAGGAATCTCATGGTACCATATCAAAAGCCTACGAAAAAGCAAACAAGGCAATGTAAAATCCGTCCCTTTTCCGCGATAAATATTTATTAACTCTAGAAACAATAATAAAACGTGTCGTCGTTCCCCTGAAACCTTTGCGGAAGCCCCCCGCTTGTTCTTGTATTAAAGAAGTTTGGTGGCACTGCCCAAAAAGCAAGTCTATTTACTACACTTTTGAAATTATTTTGCTCATTGTTGGAAGTAAAGCAATACCACGATAGTTTGCGGAGTCGGTTTGATCACCCTTTTTGATTATGGGACTATAACCCCGACGCCATTGTAAAGAGGAAATGATCCACTGCTAATATCATATTTACAAGGTTGACAAGACCCCTCGATCATTATTCATTGGGCTAAATTTAATGAACTCTGGAGGGAATCCTTTTTTCCAAAAAAATTCCCAGGAGCTTTGCCATTCTTAAAAAGAGAATCTAATAGCTGTTTTTACCTCATCAGCTATCACTGGGCTATCAAGGAAATCGGCCCATATATTACGGTTGACTAATTGCTCCATATTTCCAAGTGCAATGACGGACACTACGTCGTCGTTTTCCATTTCGACATTAAATAAACTTTTGAAATAATTAAAAACCATTCATTCCGATGAGATTTCACGCGAACAGTGGCGATGAGGTTTCCCTTAATTTAGGACCAAAAAACCCTCTGCTAACCATGATTATACAGGCCAACATTAACTCATTCAGCCACGGTTTTTGTGATCGAATTTCTTGACTTTGAGCAAAGATTTGTAAGTGCGCTTGGCATTTTTGTACCCACCAGTACGCGTTTTCGAACGGCTCGCTCTGTAATTTCTTAGGTTTTTTTTTTTTGCACCCAATTTTTCATTCTGAGGCAGTCGTCGTCAAACCAGATATTAATTTTGGTTGATCTGATTTTGGTTGCAAACGGGACGACGAATCATACCAAGTACCTGTGTAGTAAGCTACTTACCACAACATGTGTGATCGAAATAAACAGATTGTCCTCGAAAACAGTGCTCGGGCAAAAGAATTAAGTAAAATGTATTTGAATTTGAGTATTGTGTTAGCAATACTCAAATCCGATGGCTGTATTTGAACGATATTTTAAATGCAAAGACCACGGACAAGACTAGCCATAACTTAGTGTATAGCTCCTCTTACACTGCTGGCAAAGTTTGTTATTTCGCTCAAATGCTCTCGTGATAAAGCTTTCACAACTAGTATTTCTTCCCAGTTTTCTTAAAAGTAGATGATACCACATCATGGTGCATAAACATAACCTTACACTATCCCATTGGATTTCACATAAATTACATCAGCTGCTTTGCAATCATCTACATTAATACCATCATGAAAACTACCTAATTTTGCAATCTTTTTATCTCGAAACAAAAACAAGTAGACTCAGTTTCTAAATTTAGCCTTTGGGGGAATTCCATTTCATCTCTTTCCTAGTTGTAAACAACAGTTGTGATCTCAATATAGCCTAGGGAATTCCATATTCTCTTTTTCAATTCATAAACAAAGTACTTTTTCCTGTGAGAATCTTTCTCAAATAAATTGAGAAATAAAATCAAATATTTTGTAATCACAAGATGGAGGTTATTACAACATGACTAATTCCATGGCGTGAAGAAATCACGTGAAATCATATATCAAATCAATATTGACTGCCTATATTCGTGCGATAGTAAAAAGCGTAATGGATCCTCTGGTTTAATCCCAACTTCAGTACATTGCGCTCTTTGAATTGGCTACATTCTGTTCTCTGGACTCTAGTGGAGGGGCCTATTTTCTCCAGAGAGTGATTTTTATGGAAGTTCATTTAATGTATTGGAAACCATTATAAATGTATTCTACTGGGTGTTGACTATTCTAAAAACGATGTTTGCCATTTTTTTCTGTTGACCGTTAAGTGACCCGGACACGAGGTCCAAAGGTTAAAATGGTCATTCATCGTCCAAAGTATATCGACCTTGGATCAAAATTGTGGCAAATTTCACAGAAATTGTATATGATTTTTGTTTTTATCTTGAGCCTTTTGTTTTCCATTGGTTATATGCAAATAAGCTCATTAGAGACAATAACATGCCATAACTTTTTTTGAACTTCATTCAAAACCCCAGTCGGGTGTCAGTCCTGTCCAAGCAGAGTTAGGCCGCATGTTTTGCACAATGTATAGTGACCATACACACCCCCATTATACCTTGCTATTAATGCCCATGGCTAAGGAAACCAAGTTGATTCATGAAAATGTACAAGAGAAAATGGTTGATGTATTTTATATCCCTCTAATATATTCCTTTTTTGTAACCGTTTAGCAAGGGGGGGGGGGTGGTTACCACCCCTCGAGAATTCGTTATAAAGCACCCTATACTTATACCAGTAGGATTATTTATGGTTCTCCCTCTTTTCATTCATTGATACCAAAATTAGTACCAACATACCTAGTAATGCGTACATTGACTTCATAAAGTCATTGTGCCGACAAATTGGCATTTTCCATAGAAAATAGTAGGCAAAATCCAATTTGGCGGCTCAAGAATCTTATGGAATATCGGTTTTTCCATGCTGGTTTCAGCTCTAAATCTCTTCATTGATAAGGGGAATATAGCATGTGCGAACCAAAGAAAACACGTAAAAAGGGTTATATTTTCAAGATTGTGCCCGATACATACGTAAAAAGTAGCAAAACCATGAAAATTCTGAAAAACTTAACATTATGTACGATTTGGAATTTCGAGTTTTGTATCGTATTCGGCTCGTTTTGTGTAAGAGCTATTCAGTATATCCTACAACGACACAAATTTCTTTCTACTTGCTAGGGGTCAAATATTGCCAACTTATTAAATTAAGGAAGGATATGCCAACCTTACCATACTGGTTAGGGTGCCTTTAGACCAATCAATTAAACTTGTACTCGTTTACGGTACTCTTTTAAACTCCTTGTTTAAGGGGGTGCGGACTTTGAAAATGTGAACTTTTTGGTAAAAGCAGACTCGCCCCCCTAAAAATGGCCCTTTTGAACATCTCATCACTAAAAAGTGTATTTCTTTGTCAAACTTCTCTACACTTTGGACCATTTATGGACAAATCAACAAATAGGTGGACCTTTTTTTGGCCCCTTTGTGTATTGTGTGTGTGTGGGGAGGGGGGGGGGGGGGGTGCGACGGTGACTCTTGCTGATCTCGGGATATTCCCATCTC
Organism: Ophioderma brevispina; assembly: GCA_023653785.1. Taxonomy (NCBI): domain Eukaryota; kingdom Metazoa; phylum Echinodermata; class Ophiuroidea; order Amphilepidida; family Ophiodermatidae; genus Ophioderma; species Ophioderma brevispina. The sequence goes on from JAMKCH010017428.1 coordinate 35,982, forward strand.
CTACTGCCAGTGAACAAAACTCATAAGCTTAGGGTATGATTTTGAATTAGGTTCTGTAACATTTAGATCCTTACTTTGGGGCTATTGGCCCTGATTAATTGCATGCACACTATACACTAAGACCAGAAATCATGCTCAAGTTCAATGAAACAGGTTCATCAAAGAAGAACTAAATTGAGATACATGTTGTTTGGAACCACTTAAAGATGTTGAACGTATTGGTTGAAACACCAATTCACATCTAATCAATCTATGGACTAAGGGACAGCAGCCCCTGACAGCTTGAACATGTTTCCATGTTCTGGCCCATTTTTTATGGAAAAACTCGCAATTTTGTGTGGAACATTTTTACTAGTGTACCAATTCATTTACTTACCATGGGCAATTAATAGCAGCTATCTATGGGGGTGGGACTCAAACTTGATCTTGCTTTAGAGCCTATAGACTATTCAAGGTCTATGGTTGAAAGGATACAGCATCATACACATGAAGAGAATCACAATTTGGTCTTGCACTTAACAAACTAACTGTTAAACATAATTTGGTGTACCACAACTGGTCATTAAAAGCAGCTGTGATGCATGGGTTTGGGTATATGCAAGGGGGATTCTCAACAACAAATGAACATACGGGGACTTGCCACAGACATCATTTCATTTATAGCCCCTTTCTGTATATCAATACCCTTTGTCATGCCAATTTTGGTTATGACATTGGTCGGTTTTCAATATTTTCTCAATCGAACCCCAATTTTTCTAAAAATTGTTGGGAAAATTATTCAAATTTATCTCAATCTGAAGTAAAATTGTCCACATTTTAGGAAAAAAGGCAAATAAATTTGGGGCATTAAATTTGGCCCACCATTTGCATCTCTGGGAAAGCTATGGTCCCTTTTTTTGGCAAAACAAATGGGTGTAGCTATGGGTATACTCCTGGGTCCGGGGCCACGTCCCTACCCAACCAACACTGTCCCCCCCTCCCCCGGTATAGGGTGACCGTAACTTGATCTTGCTTAAGACGAGACTATCCCGGGATCGAATAATGAAAACATCATAACATGTGACTGATACTAAGCTAAAGTATATACATACTTTTTCTCTGAAGTGTGAATCGTGGCTATTTCACAGTAATAACGATTCGTTCCATGGATTTGGTATAGAACTACATCGTGCTTTTTCTCTTTCACATTTTAAAAAACACTGCTTTACTTACTTACCCATGGATATTAATAGCAAGAAATTATGGGGATTGTGTAGGGTTCATTCTTACATTCAAGCAGAGTGGTTACAGATGACTATATGTCACGACCTTGAGCCTACTCTTGCCTTGGACACTGACTGGTCCTGCCAATAAAGGCAATTTTAGGCATATTATTGTCGCCAATTAGGTTTTGCATATTGCAATAAACGAAAGTTCCAATAACAAAATAAATATCATATACCAATATTCCTTGTGAATTTGCCACATTTTGGTACCAAGGTCGATATAACTTTGGACGATGTAAATGACCAATTTTAACCTTTATAACCTTGTGTCAAGGTCACTAATGTCCAACAGAAAATGGCAACATCGCTTTTCTAATAGTCAGACCCAGTAGCATACTTTTATAGTGGTTGCAACAATTACTGACTCTTTCACCCTTTCACGCCAATTTTACTAGGCCCCTCCATACTCGTATTCTAGCCATATCAAGGTGAACACATTTTGTGTGTACAATACAAGCTCTTAACCTTCTGACTCTCAATATGGCGGACAGTGGCATCAAGTCACGGAGCCCAAATGACCCAATCCCGTGTTTTAGAGATCAGGATATGAAGTAATAAACAAATTAAATCACTTAACAAAACTAATGGATTTCATTTCAGCGTAAAGGGCCGTTACTGCATACGTTTGTAACCATCCATACATTTACAGTGGAACAAATATAAATCCTTTAAATTTTATTGTTTTGGTTTTGTATATTTGGAATGTTTTCAAAGAACAATATTTACTTATTATTCATGAATTGTAGTGATTTGAGCCATGTGATAGTTTTTTACATCACATGGCATTCTCATTATAAGTTTTAAAAAAAAAAACAATATTGACTGCCTATAATTCGTGTCAAAAATATCATTCTGGTCCAAATTCTGACCTCATGATATATTTTTACTATCACACGCTTGGGCATTCAATTTTGTAGAACCAAAACACGTGCAAATTGGGAATATCACACATTGTCCTATGTCCCGAAAGCTATGTTTGGTCCCCCGTCCCCCGCCCACTTTTGTTGGCGAAGTGGGACTATAGAAATGGTAAGCCGTCCGTGTGTGTGTGCGTCCCACGCGATATCGTCGGACCTAAGCAGTGTGGAAGTCCATCTTGCAACAAGATGTAATCTCGAGTAGGCGGTGGGTGGGAAAGTGGGTCATGTGACTGAGGTAAAGGTCAATTTGGTCAAAATATGGTCAAATAAGGGCAAAATCGGGCTAAATTGCTATATAATAACGTTGTCAACACATACTCATCTTTTGATTGGAAGCAATATGGTGGTCCCATCTTTTCGACACCTAGATGTCACTCAAGTAGGCCGCGGATGAGTCGATGAGAGTCATGTGGCATTGGTCAAAGGTTCAAATGGGGTCAAAATGGCAAAAATGGAGTAAATGCTATAAACCTTATCTGTTGTGGTAGGATGATGAAACTTGGTGGGTGTGGTCAACATTCAGTGCCAAAATTTTGAAGGTCATTTCAAGGTCATGAGTGTCATCCAAGGTCAAATCCCTTAAACATGTGGTAGGAGGATGAAAATTGGTGGGTGGTGGTCAACATTCAGTGCCAAAATTTTGAAGGTCATTTCAAGGTCATGCGAAGTCAATCCAAGGTTCAAAATCATCTTAACTTTGTGGTAGGAGGATGAAAATTGGTGGGTGTGGTCAACATTCAGTGCCAAAATTTTGAAGGTCATTTCAAGGTCATGCGAGGTCATCCAATGTCAAATCACTTAACATGTGGTAGTAGGATTAAATTGTGGTGTGGTCAACATTCAGTACCAAAAAATTTGAAGGTCATTTCAAGGTCATGCGGGGTCATCTAAGTCAAATCGCTAAACATGTGGTAGGAGGGTGAAAATTGGTTGGGCGTGGTCAACATTCAGTGCCAAAAAATTTAATGGTCATTTCAGGTCTTCAAGGTCAAATCTTTGCACATGGTTGTATGGTCATGAAACTAGTGAATATTGGTCAACATTCAATGCCAAATTTTTGAAGGTCATTTCAAGGTCATGCGAGGTCATCCAATGTCAAATCACTAATCCTGTGGTAGGATGAAACTTGGTGCGTGTGGTCAACAGTTCAGTGCAAAAAATTTCGAAGGGTCATGGTTTCAATTGCATAGCCTCAGTGGTTCAAGAACCACTTATCTCCATCACAATCTTCCCTGAGAGCTTAAAATTTTTGCTTTTTGTTCTTAAGCTACTGCACTGGGCTGGGGACCTTTGTGGTTCGAGAACCGCCTTGTTTAACATTCCTTTTCGAACAAACTCATTGACCTCGTACTAAATAGCAAATAGCAGGCCACGATGCTAATCATGACAGTGAATTTAGGTCACGTCGAGCGCCAGCTGCAGTAGCCAATGGAAAACACAATGCCCGCGTGAAGACGTGACGGTACCAAGCTAAGCTTATGTCATTCTTAAAATTACCTTCCCAGCTGCACAGAATACCATAATGCCATTTGGATATGATGAACGCAAAGCTATAACGACGACAATTACTGACATTTGGCATCACACATGTATTAGATTGTTTAGTAGGTATCGATGTCAAATTATCTCAGGTTTCTAAAGTCTGATTTGAAAAAAAATACGAGGTAAGCTTGTGTTTTATATGTTATAACGTTCTGGCTGTTTCGATTCTCAAAATGAGGAAGAAATATTGAAAATACTGTTTAAAAACAGGTGCGCATAGCAATCAAGAACCATTTCTTGATCGTTTATATACTATCCGTTAGAAATTGAGCCGCGCAGGTCTCGATAATCATCAAGGGACGTTTGTTGTTCGAAAGTATGATTACGTGTTATTGCTATGAGAGTTTCCTGGTGGCACGGAAAACTAATTTGTAGGTGAAAAGGTACTTGGAAAGGTCTTTTGAGCCGCTGTCGCGATATCCCAAATGAAATGACTGTATTTTAATGCTGACTGTTTCAATAACTTTTCAGATGATGAACGGAGTGAACGTAATGGTTGGTAAGTGCAAAGCATAGATGACAAATATAACGGCACGGTACCTTCGAAATGTTTGAAAAACGACCAGTTTGAATTTTATGCGAAATTCCACTGGTAGCCAGTGAAGCTCAAAAAGCAAAGGTGTAATATGGTCGTGTTTTCTTTTCTTGAGAATTAGGCGAGGTGAGGTGAACCAAGAAAGTACATTTCCTTTGATACCGAAACTCACTTCGAGACGCCTAAGGAGAATAGAGTGGTCAAGCTTGTCGAACGCAGCACTGAGGTCACGGAGTGAAATAAATGAGACCAACTTCTCAGACATGGATAAGGATAGATCAAGTCGAACACCAAGATACTTGACAGAACTTCTAAGTGGGCAAATAATGGCTATCCATCCTGCTCAATCGTATCGCACCTATGATAGATGAACAGCTCATACCAGAACAAGCAGGTTTCCGGCCAGGCAAATCAACAACAGGCCAAGTACTCAACCTAACTCAACACATTGAGAATGGTTTCGAGAAGGGTATGGTAACCGGAGTTGTGTTCGCCGACCTATCAGCAGCCTACGACACTGTTAATCACAGATGCCTACTCCATAAGATTCTGGAAATCACCAAGGACATCCGCTTGACTGAGTTTATCAGAGGATTGCTGGCAAACAGGATGTTCTTTGTTCAGCTAGGAGTAAAGAAGAGCCGATGGCGTAGGCTCAAGAATGGACTACCACAAAGGAGTGTGCTTGCACCTCTCCTGTTCAACATCTATACCAACGACCAGCCTAGGAGTGCAGGAACCTGTCGTTTTATTTATGCAGACGATCTTGGAATTAGCTCACAAGATGCAGACTTAATTCACAGTTGTTGAAGAAAGACTCTCCAAAGCTTTGGATGAACTCACTCCTTATTATGAGGAAAACCACCTACGTGCAAATCCATCCAAGACACAGGTGTGTGTTTTCCATCTACGCAACCGTGAAGCCAAACGTCAGCTTAAACTTACCTGGTCTGGAACACCCCTGGAGCACTGTCTACCTAGGAGTTACCTTGGACCGCACTCTCTGTTATAAGACCCACATCAAGAAGACGAAGCGTAAAGTATGTACACGCAATAACATCTTGAAAAAACTCACTGGCACAAGATGGGGTGCTCGCCCACATTCTCTAAGATCGACGGCACTTGCCCCGCTACTTGCTATCTGCTACTCATGTGCAGAGTACAGAGATTGCTTGCTCTGTATGGAAAAGATTAACCCATGCCAAGCAGCTTGATTCAGCATTAAATGCCTCCTGTCGGCTTAACACAGGATGTCTCCGTCCAACACCAACGGAAAACTTACACATCCTAGCAGGAATTGCACCACCAACATCCGTCGTAGTGTAGCGAGCATGCAAGAACGTAGCTACAAGTATCTAATGTGAAGCATCCTATGTCTGGACAGATATCTACTGCCAACTGCCTTAAATCCAAAGAGAGTTTCTTAAACAAAGTTCAACCTCTTGAAACAGTCTCTAAGGAGAGACTTGCCATCAATCAAGTAACATCTATTGGTATTGAACCTGGTGAGCATCTCCCACCTGGAGCTGACTCCTCATGGGCTGAATGGCGATGCCTCAGCAGATTGAGAACCGGAATTGGCCGATCTAAGGTTTCCTTGCAGAAGTGGGGCTACCTGGAAGCAGATCAGGACACTACCTGTGGTTGTGGAGCAGCATCACAAACAATGGAACATCTCTTGGTCTGCCCACTACTGGAGCAACAATGCACAAACAAGGACCTTGCGGAATTCAGTGAAGCAGCCAGACGTTGTACCCATCTCTGGCTGGATCATATTTGAGAACCACAGTGTTTGGATACGATGAGAAGAAGGGGAATCTAGCGGCCGCAGTCGAGATGTTGTTCACCATGTAGAGCCAAATGCCCCAGTCCGTCATTAGGTTGGAGATGTCAGATGGATCCCGCTGGATGTTTCGAGCAATCACACCAATGTATTAGAGGTGGAGCGACGACCCCTATTTGGGTATAGTAACTTCCAACACATGACATCCGAGGCTACTTAATCGATGACCAGCAATTCGTGCTCAGCGCTGGGCGACAGATAGATATCGCCATATATCTATCCCTTGGTTGTGCTCGATCACACCAGGACATGTTTTGTACTCTCATAAGGAGCCTAGTGTAGGTGTCATCCAGTCTATCCTGTAACTCTTTCTTAATGCTCCGGGTCTCAGATCCAAATAACGGGATACGCTCTCTACACACGCTCTGAAGAAGGCCAGCTTGGTTGAATTGGAGATATACCAGATTCCCATAAGTAATGTAGTTTATTGCAGGCATTCCAAGTTTGTCCTTTGCGTGACAGGAGGTCTCTCTTGGTGTTAGCAAGATATGACCCTAGGTACTTGAAGTCCCTCACCTCTTTGAGTTGGGCACCATCCCTCCCCATTTACGATCATGTATTCCGTCTTTCTGGTATTTAGATGCAGACCGACTTTGTGTGGAGCATTCTCAAGTGATGTTAGTAGATCTGTGCATCACATATGAATCCGCTGTTAGAGCTCTATAGTCTGCGTATCAAGGTCTGTAAGATGCCGGACTTTGGGTGTCGTAATAGAACGCTTTGGGTGTTTATGATATTTCCCTTGTCGTTCTTGGTGTCAAAACTCTCTCTGAGGGTGTACTCACCACGATGACAAAGAGGTAGGGAGCAAGAATATCTCCTTGAAGGATTCCAGTAGTTTGTGTCGGAACTCCTTTGTGGCCCATCCGCGGTGTGCACAAAGCTATATGGTGAGAATATGTAGCATAGCATCCCTGTTGACACTGTCAAAAGCCTTGAAGAAGTTGAACAAAACAGCACTGAAGCTTTTTTCTTGAAAATTCTGACTTTCTACATGTTTTATTTTTCTTTATTTATTTCTTTATTTCAATTTAGAGGACCGAGACCTCAGAGGTATACCCAACAGTGGTTACCCACTCTACTAGGGGATCCCCGAAACTGACGCAGACGGCTTGGGGTACCACCCTACTCGACACTGACTGTGATAATCATATACAGGTATGACTCTCTTGTATATGGGCCGACGGCTTACGTCCCCTCCCAAAGGACGGGATATTCCGTGGTTCTTGCCCAAGTCCAACTGACCACGAGGAGAAGCGGAATTCCCTAGTTTTAATAATAGTTCTTATATTCAAATTAAGTCCAGAATTCAGTCCCGTAAATCCCACTATTGGCCCTACCGGGTTTGAAGAACGGGGACCTCTGCACCAAAGGCGAATATCAACCATGGGCCACGCTGACTCTTCTGATAGCAATTCTGAATGTAGTGGCGATCTGCCTTTGCGAAAACCGTTCTGAGAATGCAATCTTCTATGTTAGGGTGGAAGGTTAAAATGCGCCAATTCCTTTTCCAAATACATTATAAAATTCTCCAGCTGCATCAAGGAACAAAAAGTCAATGTCAGTATTTTTCCAAATTGTTTCAATTACCAAGATATAGGTAAAATAGGGTATGGCGGTTAAAGGTCACAAAATCAAGTTCTCAAAATGGTCCGATTAAGCTGAAAATGGGCTCAAATTTATATAAGGATTGAAAGTAATAGTTTTCATTACCCTTGAGGTATAGTTTCAAAACGAATTGGCTGACATTGAAACCATTCCATAGGACTACGGGTGCTTAATATTTAGCCTTCTTTCGCACCGTAACGTGACCAGCAGATAGGGTTGCAAAATTCCCGGGAATGTTCAGAGCAGGAACTTTCCATGTAATTTTGGGAATTAACGGATTTATGGAATTTAGGAAATTTTCGGGATTTTGGGGAATTAAACAATCTTTTGAAATTTTAAATAATGTGAGTTCTTTTTTGTTCAGATTAGGATGAATACGTTACTCTGTACACTGAATTGCTCGGCAGTAGAACATAATTATTAGCATAACAAGCAGTTTTAACCAACTGAAAAATGAATAACCACCAACTCTTTACAAAAAAAATACATTTTGGTCAGTTATTTTTCTATTCACTCACTTGATCACTGGTCTACCTTAGTTATTTTGTATCCTGTAAACCATTTAAACCACCATGAGTTTTACCTTAGATTTAGGGGAGAACTATCTTCAAAATCAACTTTAACTTAAGTGGTTTGAATTGTTCCTGTAACAAGCATGAAATTTTCAGTGAAATTTAGCCATTCCAACTGTCTTTTTGGAAACAGTGGTATAAGGGGGATCTGAGCAGAGGGTGCTTCCCCTCCCCCACCAGCACCAACAAATGGACCTGACCTTTTTTGTACAGTGTCTATGGATGAATTACCCAAATCGCCCCCTTTCAGAAAATGCCTCGGCATCTCATTCGCTCCCCCCCCCCTCTCCATTTGCAAAGGCCTGGTTAGGCCACATTTTGGAAATCCAATTTTTCACCTTTTTTTTATCTGATAAAGCCCATTTTGAATTGATTAGGGGGGTATACAATTCTATAAAACAATGACATGAAACAGTCTTGCTCTAGATTTCAAAGAAAAAAGTGGCATTAATATATTTAACAAGCAGGCTATTTACACTTTTATAATTTGTGAAGTTCCTTGTTATTTTGATATGAATCTTTTTGTGAATGAATAATAATCAAAAATTAAATATATTTTTTTTATGTTTTTTGGTTTTTTTAAGTTTTGTAAAATTTTTGTAATCAATTGATCAAAATGGATCTGCGCGCAAATTTTAGAAAATTCTTCCAATGAGTTAAGTCTATTATAGTGGTAAGAGAACAATGCCTTTACAAATATTTTTCGTGGTAGTGACTTGGGGAAATGCACACTTTTACTTCGACGATTTGGCTAGATTTCTATCAATAGTGCCCGCCTAATACCTTTTGTTTCTGATAAAATCTAGAATAGGGCCTTTAATTATTGGCCTATGCATGTATCGAATAAATGTCATATTAGCACAGTACACACACTTGAAAGAAAGGCCTAACACAGGTTTATATTTTTTTCCCTAGGGACAAAATGTTTTAAATGTTTAAAACTTAAATGCCAAAATTGAAAAATTCCCGAAAATTCCCAATATTCACGGGCCTTCAAATTCCCGGAAAGTTTCCGGGAAGGTTCCAAAATTCCCGGAAACTTTCCACCCCTTTTTGCACACCCTACTAGCAGATACTGTCAACCGACGTAGTCTGTTTTTACTGGGGTTTGCCTCTGAAATCAAGTGCTCAATTACTTTAACAAAGGCTACCTAGAAAAAAGCACTTAATCTCAATCGCAAGTAACTATTTCATGTCCAATACTACCATCAATTTATCAATTTATTGTTATTTACTTAGCTAATAGAGTTTCCTTATAATGTTTTAATAGACACACATGCTTTACTGAATTTAAGATACCGTAACAGCATATTATATGTAGGCATTTAGAGCTTTTGATCGGGAAAATCTATATGAACGTGAAAGACGACGTTTTAAAGCTTTAAATTGGGCGTTACTTACTTTTCAATAAGTGGAATATGGCTGGCAGTGGTAAAGGTCACATGGCAAACAGACCGCGACACATACTTACTCTTCTAGAAACTTCCCCGAAGTTTATCCAATTCTTTTCTCAAAAATATTCCATCAATGACCTAAATCTAAGAATTAATGAGTCAGCATGTATGCATCAGCTAATCACTTAATGTCTACATACAATTCCTGTGATGCGTTGAGTCGGCAATACACATATTCTCAAAGGGATCCAAGTGATCTTCAATAGGCATGAAATAAGGGTTCATTGAGGTATCGGCTTTAATACTTGGTGAAGTTTCTCCCTTTTTTATCAATCACCCTTCTGTTCTATCGTAGGACAATAGCTAACTGCCAACCAGGGTTTATTTTTATAATTACAAACCCAAAGTGCCCTTCGAGGACAGTACTCAAAACAACCACCTCCATGCACCAGAGCCATAAGGAGGAACTATCTCACGTTTCGGCTGAGACGAATATACCTAAAAGAGAAGGGAAGCAAAGCTGTAGTCCATTGTTAACAGTTCGAGCGTATCGAACCAGGTCTGTACGGCTTGCAATGACTTGGCCGCACGACGGCGCTGTGAGCACCAATAACTTTTTTTATGAGCGAGGTATCCTGCGAATCAGTCAATTTTACTCAATTTTGTGCTTCAATTCATGACCTAACGTGAATATAATTGTTCTTAGGACCGGCTCACATTGACACTTTATGGGTTTGGCCAGGTCATCAATAACTTCATTTTCATAAGACTTAAGTCAAAATTAAAATAAAATGTCCAATTAGATCCTATTCTGTTAAAAAAATAACAGTTTGAGAAATAAAACTGGTCCAAATTTGTTTCAATTTTTGTGATATTGAAAGAGAAAATCCACATTTTAGTAACTCAGTGTACTTTTTGAGAGATCCAATAATGTCCCTTAATACATGAAATTGGAGCAAATTCTTTTGGGGTCATTTTAAGTTTTCCATGGCTTATATGCAAAGGTCATTGAGTACTAAACTGTGTTCAAGGCGTTTTGACAAATACCACGTACGTGTGAGCATCATTGATTTAAAAATAGCCCGCCACACTCAAATCTTGGGGTTATACATTGAAATGTATTGAATAAGGATTACTGCTTCTCGATCAGTCGAGGGAATCGTTGAATTAACATAATAATGTCGTACCAGACACTGCACGCTGCAAACAATCTTACTTGCTTCGAATCTCTTTTAGGTATATTCGTCTCGGGTTTCGGAATTTGGAACAAGTGAAAATAGAAAAAACACAAAACCATACACATACACACGCTCGTACACACAGACACGCACGCCCACATACGTACACACGTGTACACACACAAACACGTACACACATAGGCGCGCACGCATTCACATTGTGCACCACAACCGTACACAAACACGCACATACACACACACACACTCGTAAACACACTCATGCACCCCCAACACTCACACACACGAGCGAGCGATCGCACACACACGCGCGCATGTGAGGGGGCTGTGCGAGTATTTTGGTTGTATTATATTATATTATATCATATTCTATTATATCATATTATATTATAATATTATATTATACCATATTATAATATTATATTATAATATAATATTATATCATATTATATTATATGCAGGTAGAAAAGGGGTGTATCCTTGATGCAAGGACTGGCTTTAAAAAAATAAATCAAGTCTGTACGGAATAAAACCAATAAATCCCATTCAACAATACAGACTTCTATTATTTCGTGCTGAAATTACATGAAGGAATAACCGAAAAGGGTGGATATCGCAATGAAAATTAATGTGTTAATATCGCTGAATCATGAATAACAGTCTGGGACGTCTTCATATCACTGCAATAAGACTGTCATAGGTATCAAGAAACAACATATCATGAAAAACAATTGACTGCTTTATTATTACTTCTGCGACAAAGCACTAATTTGGTCCAGTTTGGAAAAACTGAACTCCCGGTGCATTGATTTCCTTTCTAGGAAGAGAATGTCCGTGTAGTTATCAAGTCACATAATGAAATCAACCTTACATTCAATTATAGGTAATGCCAGATTCAAATATTCAAATACAAAGGATCAATTCGAGATACTTCGGTCTGAAGGACAACATGGGAGAGCTGATTGATTAACTAGTGTTCATTTACATATCTAATGTTTTATAATGAAAGCTAATTTTAACACAAAGCAAGCATTGTTTCCTATTAATGCTTAAATAAGTAATCGTGTTCAACAAAGGTGCCCGGCAATAGTGGCACATTAGCGTGTATGTGAGAAAGTTCCATAAACACATAAAAACAGAGTGATGTTATAGAAGCGCCTTTAATGATAAACGAAAATAACTATTCCCCATTTGTAGTAGTATTACTGCTTTAAGCTTAACAATTCCATATTGATATGGAAACAAATACTCATAATCATAACCGGTGGACTATTATTACATTATAAGTTTAAGCACAGAGGAAGTACCTATTAACAGGCATCGACCAATCTTGTATTTTGCTAGCCGACTAATGCAAAGAAGACGGAGGGAGGTCAAATGGAAGTGCTGCTTACAACTCTGGGTGAACGCGTGTACCAGACGCCGTGTGAGCATAACGAGGCAGGCACGCCACTATGCTTTCATTAAATCGAATTTCTTCCAATACAAAACATATGAGTGTACATTATATTATCCACGGCAGAAAGCTCTCCCCTAAGGCACAAGACAGCGACCAGTATCAGTTTAATTTAGGAATTAAACATCGGGTGCAGACCTTTATGTGCTTGCCGGAAAAATGACCTAACAAGAAGGTAAGACGGCTTTTTTAATTCGTATAATAATGATACTGCAATGATACCCCTATGATGTGTTAACAATGCACTCAGAGAGATGACATACTGTTTACGGTTTCTGGCGTAGCAGCCATTGTTAACAAATCAAAATGTGGTCGGATGTGTGTTGATCAATAATCTCAAGCGATTAAAAGAATTAGTTCAAACGATGACATATTTATCAGCAGTTGATTCAGCAATTTTGTATTACTATAAAATATCAACATGAATTTTTTTTCATTATAGATTTGTAGGTTTTTCAAATTAACTTTGTTGTATATAAACAACTAAGTTTAGTTAAGATATTTTTGAGATAAAGGAATTTTAAAAGCGCCGTTGATATAACATATCATTAAGGCATGCAAAAATGTATGGACATTAGAACAAAATGTCTTCCGCCTGCATAGTAAATATGAAATATAATAAGCAGCAAGGTATGTTTATAACAATAATATTTGTAAGTACGTATGTTAAAGAAGCTTTAAGCGGGCTGCAGGTGTTTATGTTAATTTCACTTTGTCAACGTGTCAGCCGCCCGCCCGTCAGAATAGAAGGAAAGCAATCAGTACGTTTGTTAAAAGAGTGAATGCACTGTCGCATTGATCGACTCCTTTGTTTATACTACTTAAAGCCATTGTGTCTATATTGAGTCTATATGAGGAATTCTCTAAAGATCAAAGCTGTCAGCATATGAGATGAATGAGCTGAAGCGAAGTCTGTCATTTATTAATCCACCTATCTAAGGTACAGTAAGACTAATGCAATTTGTAATGCACATTATGTATCAATTAAAATGTTCTAGTATGTGACGGAATTGTCCTTTAAATAATTGTGGTACAAAATTCCAACCAAACCAACAAATAAATTACGTGCATATCTATACCATAGACAAACTATTGTCAAATTACTTTCTCAACCGGATGTTCTAATTAGGCGACACACTGTAGAACCTTCATTTATATATTGTGTCCAGTTTCATTGCAGTAGTCGCAGCAGGGAGATCAGGAAACGGTGATCAACCAATTTACAGACGACAACGGGACTAGATATTCTCTGACACTCCGACGCAATGTTTCCTCAAGGCCAGACCATAGAATACCGCGACCCAGATGAATCACCGGTACTCTACGCTGTTCCGGCTCCAAGGTAAGACCCTTTGTCCCCATCATTAACACTTAGTAAACCTCATCCGATTTGAAAATTGCTTGTAACATTTAATAAGAAATCAGCAATTTAAAACAAAATAGTATCAATATATCAGCATGCAAAATACACCCTTGTGAGTCCGATCATTCTTAATCGTCAGTACTTTTTTCAGGTGTATCCGTGTCATTTCAGGAATTAATCCCAAAATAAGCAACTTGTAATTACTACATTCAGTCAATTTTTATTGTAATTTATTTTCCAAGCAATTTTTAGCATTATCAACCGAAATGTATGACCAGGGTTTCCTTCAATTACTTTGGGGAAAAAATCATTATTTATTATCGTTTCTTTAATTTTGAAATTTCTCTCAGCTTATCCAACTCTGCTTTAAATACGATTCAGCTTCTGAACAGAGCATGTTGTAACACGATTTCTTTTGCAATTTCAAATTAATTTCAGGCAGTAAAGTCATTATTATGATTAATAAACTATTTTTGTGATAGAATATCACATGACATATACCTTTGTCTCAAGGTTCAAAAAATTATGCAAAATCTGTGGCGTTTTCTACGTAAAATTAATGATTCACTTAATTAAATCTTAAGCCTCATCCCCATCGAACGAAAAGATTTAAGTATCGGTGAAATCTCTACGTACATGTATTTCATTTGAAAAGAAATTTGTTATTATGCATTCACAATACTTATATTTAGCTTACACTAAGCGTCCTTTGGAATGCTATTGTCTCCACACATTAAAATGACAATCAAGTGAACTTTGAATATGAGTGTTTCTGGTGACTTTAATCTTTAAACAAAATATTTGACATGCTAAATATCACAGCGATCTTTTGATAATGTTAATAAAAAATGGAAAATAGGGGTAGCTGTTTAAATAATTATTTTACGAGATTAATAATTCATAGGATTTGGATGCAAACCTATTTTAGTAATATCCTCTTTTTTAAAGATGTTAACACACACTGATGGAAGTACATATCACATGGATGAGACATTTTCGCGCATAGTCTTTCTAAATATCAATTTACGACAAGAATGATATGCAATTTTAGAAGTATATGAAGCAAGGAATCCACAAACAATGGGTGATTTATTTCAAAATGGTACTGTTGAGGAAATTCACAAAAAAACGGCGTAATTTCGCCCATTTTTTCGCATTTATTCCTTTACTTTAAAATAGACTCACTTGATATGTATCGTATCCGGGAACAATTTTCCGGGGTTCTCATTTAATATGATCATGCAGATGGATACCTGTCTGCTTGTCTGGATGGATACCTGACTGGATGTCTACACGAACAGAAGAAAATGTATTAATCCACTCTACCGACTACACTGAATAGTTAATGAACTTCCAACGTGGCATGGTGATAGAATATGATGAGGTCATGTGCTGTATTCTTTTTTTGGACAGGTTATGAATATTAATTAGCTAATTTGTATATTTTCAAGAAAATTCATTAATCCACTCTACCGACAACACTGAATAGTTAATGAACTTCCAACGTGGCATGGTGATAGAATATGATGAGGTCATGTGCTGTATTCTTTTTTGACAGGTTATGAATATTAATTAGCTTATTTGCTTATATTCAATAAAATGTGATGGAACCACAGTTGTCGAGGCCATCTTAATTATGCACCGCGTAATTCTTGTTAAAATGTAAACTACATCTCGATTTATGTCAAAAGAATCTGTACGTATCAAAACATTTTCAATACTGATACTTTTAGATTTCTTGGCATAGAGATTTATTTCAACATTTTAAAAACTGAGAATCCCGGAAATTTGTCTCAGAAGATTTTATTTTAAACTAAATAATCAATGCGAATAAAAATGGCCAAAATGTTGGCCTTTTTATGATTGCTTTCGAAGTATGATACTTGCCAAAACTTGCGCCACTGTTTTTGGATAACGTCCTCATTTACTTTTGAGAAATGTCTACTTTTATAGGCCTACATTGATATTTAGGAAGATTGTGACATAAGATATTCCCATTCATCCATTGCAATATGCACCGCTCTCTTAACTAGTCAAATCACACCAAAATGTTTTTTCTAATGACCCATGCGGGAAAATGTATTAGTGCGAAGCGAGCGTGTGTTTCTTAGAACGTGACTTAAACTCACCCGAAATGAATTAAATGTTACACAAAAGACAATGTACACACGACAAACGTCATAAATTAAATATAGACAACATCCAATTGCATGAAACTGCATATCTATTGAAGAATATTTGATTACAAATCCTGATATCATTTCAGCTGCATTGGTAGGGACCAGTTGTGTTTGTGCAGAAAGGTGTACTGGTCCTCTGGATCCCTCCTGCACACAGCTTTCACTCCTGTGTCCAGGGAAGAAGCTGACAATCTTCTCAGGTCAGATATAATTACCTTCCAAACTAGATAAAGATCATACGGGGTTGGCCTGAAGGACGCCCTATTGGATTTTAAGAGGGCATGGTAGTTGAGCCATACTGGGATATTTCCTCTACTGCTATTCTATTTCATCCTGGAGATAAAGTAGTTTTAAATATCTTTGTAGATTATTTTGTGGGTATCTCTATCTCTCTGTCTGTCTGTCTGTCTGCCTCTTGAGGTTGGACAATATTTTTTGAGGGTCTGTCCGTCTCTCTGTCTGTCTGTCTGCCTCTTGAGGTTGGACAATTTCCTCTACACAAAACCTACCATGCCCCCTGCAATCAAATGGTGCATCCACAATGTAAAGTTACTGAAGTATTGAAGTACGGCGCACAAGTATCAGAGCTTGTCAGAAATAACATATATGAATGGGGCGTTTTATGTTTTGTTCCAGTGCCGACGAGAGAGGATATAGTATATCTACAGAAAGAATATAAAATATAACGCTCGCGATTTTATCGTCAACCTCGTATGAAAGGCTTTGTTAGCTTGCATTAAATTTGCTTTTAAAGCATTAAATTTTCAGCAAAATGGAATGTTAGAAAAAAGGAAAAACATACGAAATATATTTTGATTTTAATGCACGATGTCTGTTTACAAAGTAGATATGCATTTAGCTTGCTTCACCCCTTAGTTACGCGATTATTTATGGTGTAAAACTTGTAATGCTGTTTCTTTATTCCAGGTCGTTTCTATTTGCTTGCAAACTAATTCTGATTAATAACTAATTGTAAAACGTGGGCCTACGAGGATACCCATTCGCATAGAATTATCTAATATATCTTTTGAACAAAGTATTTCTTCTGAACGTTTTTATTTTCTTTGTGCTCATGCAGGTACCCTGGTCTAATCAGTATTGTCAATATTCCACCTGGACCTTTCCCACAAAGAGACCATCATTCCCAGTTTCTAACCGTTGCGTCAGATGGTAGCGTCATTGGTGTACAGCATACATTGGGCTATATAGACCATAAAGGAGCACAGCATTGCACAGGTTGTACACACCACTACGATAAACCAATACAATCGCCTGCTCATACACCTCACTATGTCCATCACACCTGCAATATGTATCCACCAATATCTTCAACCCACGGACCAACAAATCAGAAAGGCAGTAGTATGTACCCTAAAATTACAGAGAAGTCACTGTTACCATATTCACAGGGGCCGTCTACAGAAAGATTTCATAATTTCCACAATACAAGTGACCAAAATAACTCTATGCAACATTCTGTCAAAGAATATGTAGCAAATAAATGGAATCTTGCCATTCCTCAACCACTGTCTTTTCGTAACAGTAGTTCTGCTGCTGTTCGTCCAATGCAACCGAGTCCCACCGCCACTATTTCATCGCCAAATGAGTATTACAGTTCCCACCACTGGAGTTGGAGAAGTAGCAATCAGTATATCTCTCATGTAGGTAGTACAGAGCACGTGGAAATGCGTTCATCTGTATATGATTCTAGAAATGCACATGTCCCTTTGATTCCTGAAAAACGATCTGTACGTGTAGTGTCAGTTCAAAAACCAATTCAAAGACCAGATGCGCGACAGAAGATAGCTGCTATGTTACATGCCAGGAGAGAATCACATGAAAGAGAAACTGTTCCAGAGAGAGATCATCAGCAACATCAATTTCAGCCATTGAACAGAGGCACAGAGTCGTGTATTCTGAATCTTGCGAACAGGTTGGGCACGTGTGAAGAAACGCCTAATCCTCGTCAGATTACTCTGCCAACCAAGAGAGTCAGACGGAGCCGGAAATCACGGCCGTCAAGAATCCAAGTAGTAACTCCTATTCACACAAAAGAGCCACTAGATCTGTCAGATACTCACACCAAAAAGCATGCAGAAGATTTTATGACACAGTTAAAAGCTATATCTGTGTTAGAGGAGAAAGATAGCGGAAAGAAGAAGGCTCTGGATATGTCAAAATGTCCTAAAGATCATGCGAGGTCATTTAACAGAGAGGTTGCCTCACCAGGTATAATCGAGCCAGAATTTCCACCTAACATTCAGCGAATGACTCCGATTGATACTACAGAAGCTCTAGATTTATCAAAACATGGAAACACGAAAACAGTAAACTACTACAACACTAATAGCACTTCTGATCAACAATCACTGTCGCCCCCTTGCCTAGAGAAAATGAATACAGAAAGTAAGGAGGTAGCCTTAGATTTATCCCTAAATAATCGCAGTAAGTCACAAAGTTATATGACGGATCCTAACAACATAACCAATTCCCTTTCATTGAATTCACCATCGGATACATGCCAAATTATCCAGAAGCATTTGCTTTACAACAACGACGACATTCAATTGCCAAAAATTGAGAGAGTTTTCACTCTCAACACTGAAGCTGTCAATAAATCTCTATTAGAGACGTCTGGTGAAGGATGTCACACGTCACACAATTCATTAAATGGTGTCTTTACACCAACATCTACGCCAACAGCAACAGTGGAGATAACGTCATCAAAAAGGATACCCATTGTAAATGAGCGTCAAATGTACAATTTAGATCCAAGTAGACCAACTGAGATGTCAACCTTGAAAGATATCATTCATAAAAACCAAGACTCAACACCATTAATAGATCTTCAACATGCAGATCCGTTCGTTTTGAAAAGTGGCAAGGGATCTTCTTCTGGTGAGACGGGAAATCAGGAATCAGTAGAAGAGGCACAAGGATTGGAATTGAACCAAATCGAACTTAAAGAAAGTAGTGACATTACAGGATTTCGTCATGCTGAAGCAACTCCTAAACCGACAGAATTGACAGAACAAGGGACATCAGACGTGCATGAAACCACCAAAGAAAGACAAGCCGTGCCACAGAATGACGATAAATCAACACTTAGTTGTTCCAAGGTAAAAACAGACAAACCGTCCACACTGGATCTCAAATCTAATGATGCAATACCTACATCTGATCCGGAAAATATCACCACATCATCAGTAATAAACACTTCGTCTAATATTGATACTTCAACATCTAATCAGGCACAATCAGATCATCTTCAAGGAAGAAAAATTCAGGAGTTTAGTTCTGGCCTTAATTCCCGTCCTAAACGAGCGTGTAAATCTTTGAGTTTCAGAGACCGCGAAGCCAGGTGTCGCCACGGATGCATTGGCTGTAACTTGGTATTTAAGCGCTTTGTTGCTAAACCACCTAAGAAATTATCCAAGCGTAAACACAATATTGATGATGGGGTCCACAGTTTAACTAAAGTATTCGTTAAAGATGAAAAGATTAAATCCGACCAAAACAAAATGAAAGAAACTCAGAAGCTAAACCAATCGACAGTACACTGCCAACCAATGGATTTAAGCAAACCTTCGAAGAAATCAAGTGAAGAATCCAATAGTCATGTAAAGAAGGACAGACATGTTGAGAATTCTAAGAAAAGAAATAACCTTAAGATGGAAGCGGTGTTATCTTTACCAAGTAATGAGTCTGTAAAGTCTGTTGTTCTTGGAGGCAAGGCGCCGATACTACGGCTGCAGAAGCTGACACAAAAGGATGTCATAGATCTTTCTGGGTATTCTAATCAACATGATCAACCAAAACCGAAACCAAAATGTCAGCAGCTTATCATAACCAGCTCAAAGTGTGCCACTAATGAATGTGCATATGAAGATGCAGAGCCTCAGATTAATTCTCCAGAAATAACAAACGTAATTGACAATTCAAATGACAGCCTCACATTAACAATGGTGCCAGATATTGAGCGGGATCTCTTGCTTCTCACAAGCGGGTTTGACGATTGAACACAAAGATTATGCTGACTGGGATAAATTATTGGTGAGCTTAATGAAAGGTTTGGTTCTAAATTATTCACACTTTGATATTTAAAGCAAATGGAAATATGTTATTTATACAATCATGTATGAGTATAATAACGTCGAGAAGCCATGTTCAAAAAATGATTCATAAAATATGTTTACAACTCGTTTTTGTCTCGTTTTTTTTTTTGTTCAAGTGAAATAAGGAGTTTAGTTTATCACGTCAAAGTTTGTTTTTACTCTGTTGAATGTAAACGAAACTATTCTAATATTTATAAATCATTTGTGTATGTATGGTACTTTTCTACTTTAATTGTGTGTATATATGTTTCTGTGTACGTAAAGCGAGGTTAATTGCATTACCTATTCACATTCATTTGGTTCTAAAAAATCTTTAGAATCCTGTGTAATTTCCGTTTTTACCTGGAATTTGCAATGCAAGTTAACAGTATGTGTCTGATCATTATTTAATAAAATGTTTATTAGCGGTGATTTCCATTGAAATAAATGTGGGTTGGCCTCCACAACTCTTACATTTACAAGACACATATGCATATTTACATGAGCGTATAACGAAAAACTTGTTTGCATGAAGTACGGTATTATTCCAATTGTTATCAAGGTAATCATCAAAGATGCCCATCAAATCAAAACTGTAAGGTTGAGATAAAAGGATGTGAATTTGAAGCTAGGTACTGTGCAATTAATTCATTTACTTTTACGCATTAACCGTGTTACCCAATCTGTCGAAAATACTCTGTCAACTGTTTGTTGGCGCTGTTTTTGTTTGCTTGCGTGTTCATGCCATTAGCAAACAAATAAGACACACTTGGGACGCGATATTTGACCGTTGCTAAAGGTCTTATATGTAAATTCGTAAGAGATAGCTTTACCTGCCCTAATAATTATCATGTTTGATTATGTTTCGAATATTGTAATCGTCAAGGGTACCAACAAGACATTTACATGAGCTTGCCATCATTAAGTCGGGACCAATAATTTGTTCAGAACTCTAAAACCAATATTAAATGACGATTGTTATGCAATAATTACCGAATATCACTGTCATACTCATCGCGCATACTTTAAATGCTGTGCATGTATACGTCGTGGGTTATGTGCATGTGTTGTACTGGGCAAAAAAGATTGATTTGGTAGATCGTACGAGAGTGTACATATTTCTAAGAATCGGTTTGTCCTCGGGGTATATATATGTAAAACCAATTTAATTGGAAAAGTAGCAACTAACTACTTATGTTGATATGTTAGGAATGAAAAGAAGATTTCGAATTTTGGTAGGTATTTTTTTCTTCAGAAGCCTTCACACAATGCCAATAATATATTTCTGCCTAAACCGTCCGTAAGTAATCAGTGTGGTTCTCAAGCAATCAGTTGGTATTTATTTTGGGAATATGCGCACCCATCAACCTATCAAATTTCGGAGTTCAATCATTTTGAGCCATTGACTATCTTTGGCAAGCTACGTGTAGCACATTAGCACATACGGTACCCACTTGTAGTTTGGTTTGGTTAATAACGCAACCAGAGACAAAGCTACTAGCAGTAATTTGGATAAATATACATGAAACATAAGAGCGTAAAAGATTTGTTTAATGAAATCTTGGATTTCATTTTGGATAAAGTGTGGGCAATTTTTCAAATGGCAAGATTGGATCAACACCACATGTTTAAGACAAAGTTATCAAAGATAATTTGTCAATGTCAGTGTGTTTCTGTAAATTATTTAGCAGAAGCCAATTCAATTCACGTCAACTGTATTCCAGTGTGCAATTAATTTATGTAGTGTCATATTAAATGAGTTTACTGAAGTGGTACGTTAGTTTTCAATGTTTGTCAATGTGAAGCATTCACTTGTAAAGCAGACAATGCAACAGTCATCGTAAACGCTAAAATCTTAAAACTGTCTATGCAAAGTATGTCACAATAATGTCACTAATTTATAGCATAAAATGTGCATTTGCGATTCTTATCAACTTTTTCGCCAAGCGAGTTACAAATAAAAACAAACATTCCTAAAAACAATCTGGTGATGAGTTTGTTTTTTCTTCGTTCTCTTGATCTATTTACAAATGTTCGTATGCCTTTACACAAATTACTTGGATATGTTACTTGGAGTACCATACTATAGGGTTTACCGTACGTAGACAACATCATAAAAAAAATCATAAGTTGAATTTACAATATATAATGTATAAATATGAAATAATCACCAATCATACTACAATATATATAGTAATATTCCTTTGTCATTCCTCTCTTATTATACACTCACATCTGGATATTGTGCTTTATATACTGGTGGTGGGCAAAAAGAAGGTTCCATGTACCTAACGTCAGAGAGAAAAAACGTAATAAAATTAATGCCATTTACAGGTTACCAGACTGCAATAAGTAAATTAAAATTAACTTCATTACATTGTCTTTAAATTAGGAGCAAATCAAAAGTATTTAGACCTGTATTCCTAAAAGATGTTTAACAATCATTTAACTAAACCATCGTTTATCTTTGAAATAGTGAGGTGGATAAGTAACAATTCATTAAGATTATGACAAAAGATTTTTTGTTATAACAAAACAATAACAAGTACCACAAATAGAATTTTCTTTTTTTGGCCCAAATATTTGCCCAAGGCACAAACAAACCTCTCTATTGAAGCCTGTATAGAAGATTCTAGGGACAAGTCACCGACGCTAGTCACCGACGGCAATTCGCGCATGTGTAGTACATTCCTGACTGACCTAAGTTCAAGTTCACCTCGTTGCAATATACACACAACCGAATACAGTAAATCTGTGTTACATTGCCGTGTCAGTCATGCAACATGCTTGACCGGGCCACAAACACGGTTCCGCGCATATAATTATGACAGCAATCAATACTCCCATTGAATTTCCCAATTCAAACTTGGTTCCACTGCCGGAAAATAGCCATGCATATTTGCTATGTCACCTTTGTAAAATTAAATGTCACCTTGCAATGATGACACTGTGGGTTCAGGAATGATCTAAGTAATACCGACACAGATAGTACATCTCACTAGTCACATTATATCGCGCATAATCTACGATTATTTAGGAGTACTTTTTCAACCCTCAATTTCCGGGATTGACTCATAGCGCAACGTTACTAACACAAAAACAAGTCAAAAAAAGTCTTATTTAAATT
This sequence comes from Ophioderma brevispina, assembly GCA_023653785.1. Taxonomy (NCBI): domain Eukaryota; kingdom Metazoa; phylum Echinodermata; class Ophiuroidea; order Amphilepidida; family Ophiodermatidae; genus Ophioderma; species Ophioderma brevispina. The sequence continues at coordinate 59,077 of JAMKCH010017428.1, forward strand.
CTGTTTTCAGCTTCAGATAGCCGAGACCATACCGGATTTTCCCATTATCATTGCGCATATAATTTTGACCACCTGAGGTCTCTCGAACGTCAGGAACACACATTTCAGAATTTCCGATATCTCCCCAAGCTGTATCACAAATATGACGTCACCATTCAGTAATGAGAGTAATGAGCCGCGCTCTTCATTTGTAATTGTATACGAAGAAGAATGTTCGTGCAAGGCGTTTCTGTTGTACGGGTAAATCAATAATGATAATTGTGGCTCTTTGTCATCTCTACAATAATGGTCGAAGTCCAATGAATTTTTGTCTCGGGCCTTTGTTACTTGCTCAAAAGTCTAAGCAGAGATTGCATCGGTTTTAGCCCGCATGGTTCTGAAGCCGGTTGGTTCCGGCAATTAACACCTCTATTGTTCCTATTCTCTCTATATCAAATACTCAGCAAGGTTGCATAAAGCTATATCAACACTGAGAAGATCCAAGAGTGTTTATTATCGCTTTTGAATGTTCCCATTGTTATCAAAAGGTTCAGTAGCCCGAATATAGGCTTGATTTAAACAAGTTAATCCGGTGATTAAGCCATTGATAACTAATTGCCGGGACCAACCGGCCTCGGGAACCAACGGTGTAACGCCATCGCATCTACTACAACCTTAGGGAGCAGTCGTTATTTATGCAAGAAGTGCAGTGGAGGATTTCAACTCTTTATGGCGAAAAAAATCGCATTTTATTTCCCCTGATTGTTTCTCTTAAAAGTTCATGTTCCTCCTATGTCCGTGGTGAAAAATTTCATATTCCTCTCTCGCTTACATTTTTTGTATTCTCCGTCAAATTCTCCATCTCCGGCGTAAATAATGACCCCTCCCTTAACGCTTTGTAGAAAAGATACATGTCTGACATCCTATAAATATTTGATCCATATATAAATATATTATCGCTTTTGAAAATTATTACACTTGAAGTATTAGCAAAATTGTTTGTTACCAACCTTTGTGTCGCCTACTATAATTTGATCATATCTTTGGAACCGAATGTCGGATTTAAGTCTATTCAAGGCATTTGTAAGTCGAGATTCTATAGCATTTGGTGAGTATATAGAATCTCATGTTTTCTATTTTGGAAATAATGTTCATTGGCAACGGTATGACCCGTAACATTTTCTGAGTTTTGTACCACAAGGTTTATTCTTAGTCCTCTTTTTTCCTTAGTTTATCAACTATCTGCCAATACTATCACTAAACTATCTTTATTTCTAAGGATTTTGTAATGAAACTAACATCCTCTTGTTTTATTTTTACCACTTTAAACCCGATTCAATTGAGTTTGAAATTAATCCTGCTTCCTCATAAAGTCCATAGTTGTCTATCACATCATCTTTCTTCCTTTGTTATAAAGAACAATCCTAATTACTTTGCTATAAAGGACATTCTAATTCCTAATCACCATCGTCATCATCAGTCGTCCGTGGACGGAACGTCGGAAGCTGCTGAGACAGATTGGTACCAGGTTGCCTTATCTTTCAAAGGTTGCTGTTCACTTACAGTCCAATATCTTTAGCAATGACATCACGATAACTAAGTTTCCTCCGGCCACAGCTAGGTAAAATTGTGTCTTTGTTATAAAGGACAATTCTAATTTCTTTACTACAAAGGACAATTCTAATTTCTTAACTATAGGGAACAATTCTAACTTCTTAACTATGTGAAACAATTCTAATTTCTTAACTATAGGGAACAATTCTAATTTCTTTACTATAAAGGACAATTCGTCATGTAAGTGCAAGAAGGTCGTATGAAACATAATATCATACCAAGTCTTTGGTCCACTGTGTCATTTCAAGACCCACTGACTCAAGGAAAGATGAATTAAGTAATCCTAATACATAGGAGCACACAGATGTATCACTGAGAATCTTGTATGTGTGGAGGAGAACTTTTTAAGCATTCCTGTTTTGAACTGGCAGCCAGTTGAGATCGTAGAGGACCGGTGTCATGTGTTCGTGTTTTCTGGACAGAGGAGACAAGACGAGCAGGCGGAATTTTGTAATCTTTGGAGCTTTGAGATCTCCTTGCCGGAAGACCAACGAGAAGAGTGTTATTACAATAAGAAGACTGTTATCAATCTTGATGTAACAATGACGTGGATAAGTTTCTCAGTAGTTGGTTTGTCCAGACATTTGCGTCTTTGACCAACCTTTCTCAAAGGATGCGCCACAGATATGGGGCAGTTATTACACTAGCGACCTTCTTACAATAACATGACGAGTTCTAATTTCTTTATTATACAAGGGCAATTCTAATTTCTTTACTACAAAGGACAATTCTAATTTCATTACTACAAAGGATAATTCTCATATCTTTACTGTAAAGGACAATTCTAATTCTTTACTATAAAGGACAATTCTAATTTCTTGACTATAAAGGACAATTCTAATTTCTTGACTATAAAGGACAATTCTAATTTGATGTAAATATCATCCCACAGAGCTTGAATAATCCACCTTGCCTTATTTTTTTAAAAATGAGATTTTGTCAAGCTACCCAAAACGCTAGAATTTCTGCGACATGCGATTTCATGAGAAAATGTATTAACGTGCATTAATACACAACGAGTCGCACAAATACTATTCGACTAGATTTTTTGAATATGTCTGACTCCCTATATTCTCTGCCTTGACACACAGTGATTGACAAGTTAATAATGTCATTTGAGAAATAACAAACAATAAATAAAATTTAACCCTGAGGAGATGTTCACGGCATCAGATCAACCGACTTGTACTTGTCTCAGCTAATAAAAAATATAACTACAAATACGCCCTTTTAAAGACGGTCTATAATAACTCTAAAATACTAACGCTAATGGTAAATACAATATCTGTTAGCTAGTAATGTATTTAAATAAATTACCACAAATTGGCATAATTAATATAATTAACGCTAACCAAAAGATAGTAACTAGCTTTTTACCCTAACGTACAAAGTACAAATAAATTCCGCTAACGTAGATTCTAAGCTTATAAAAATACAGCGTTCGCCAAACGCAAGTGTTGTCTGCCGTCGTTGTTTGTGACTGGTGAGTAAAAAAGGTCACATGAGGACACCAAGGTCAAATGAGGTCACTAACATGTGGGTCACTACCCAAGGACCATTGTATCCAAGTGTTATGAAAATGTGCGCACATTAAATGGAAATAGTGGGCAATGTTTAGGGTTAACATTTGAGTCCACATTTTTATCACAAACAGATACACAGATATATATATATATATATATATATATATACAGACACACCTCCAAAGCAATCCCTATGTGCCGCACGCTTCGCAGATGATACAATATAATAAAATACTACTACTACATCTACATTCATAATAGCAACCTAATTCCCATGCATTACAAATAGACAATGTTCATGACAATACGTCAAATGGTGTTTGCATCATGGATGCGGCAACCATGTTATAAGGTTAATAAAAATATTTTATAGTTATATCTATTTTCAATGAATTATATTGATGAAGTATTGATTTTTTCTAGTTTGTTTTGGAATAGAATATTTGTAATTGATCATATAATAAAGCTGCGCTTAAATGAAATCTCACATCTTATTAGTCATCATCTCATATCTTACCTGAGCTGTCTGTCTCTCTCCTCTCTCTCTCTCTCTCTCTTTCTCTCTGTCTTTCTCGCCACTCTCTCTTTCTCTCTCTCACTCTCTCTCTCTCTTTCTCTCTTTCATTCCTCCCTTAGTGTTCGTATTTTTACATCCTAACGCGATATCAAATCAATTTTCATCCATACCCATATTTCATTTTGAAAATTTAAATTTTATCATTTAAGATATCACATTAGATACATATCACACAGTTTCATATTCCTCCGTTTGATTTATAAACGTATCTATGCATAATTCTATGGCACAAGTTATTATTTTAAGCCTGCGGCGACCAATTTCAAGTTGCTTTGGTAACTGCAATTTTATTGATGCACCCGAAAATAACTTAGATTTGGGTTATTGAAGGAAGGAAAACATGATGGAAGATAAGAGCCGATTTACTGGGGGAAGGTAAAATAGGTTACGCATACAACCATCATAGGCGGGAACAATGAAAACGTGTAATAACAAGGCATTTGTACCCCATACACATGGTGTCCATCTCTTTTCAAAGATACTGTTTCAAATATCGCTGTTATATATAATTAACTGAAAGAAAAGCGTATTAACAAGATATCAATTTCAAATCTTGCAAACATCTGTTTGATATGAAACAATTCAACATTGGGATGATTATAAGCTCTTTATGCCAGTGTTTACTCCTCCTCGTCTGTGTTGGCTTGTATAATTAACACTTTTGATTCTTATTTTGAACACATTAATTTCAAAATATTCGACAAATAAATTGACAAAATAATATTAAAGAACCATAAATTAAATAAGGGACCAAATCAATACTCAACCGGCGGGCATTTTCCAGTTCTGCCTTGTTCCAGGCGGTTCGTTTAATCCGCTCAATTTTCTGAATCCTTTAATCCAATTAAATAATTCAGCAAACTCAATGAATTAATTGAACCGCGCGGAACCGGGCAGAACCGGAAAACGCCCCCAGTTGAGTATTGAATTCGTCCCAAACTAAAGATGCATTTGGTGATCTTAGTAAAGACATTTTTAAAATGTTAAATAGTACGTTTTCATGTTATAAGCAAATGTATTTCAGTACCCCATACCCCGATGTATTACGGACAGAAAATACAAACACGCATTTCTCTCAAAGTAGGTCTAATCTGCACGAAGATTGTATGCATACCATACTGAGCCCAACGGTTCAGCTAATATAAAATTCCATTCCCAACTAAATTGAGCGTATTATACATAGATTACATATATTTAATACGTTCGCCAACCACATACGTGTCATATAACTGTTACAAATATCGCTTGATGGAAATGTTCCTTATATTTTAATACAATAATATAAACCAAAATTCGACATCGCATTAACCTTTGCTAATAGTGATCAGCGGTATCCAACACTGTCAATAGCCAAATTAGTAGTGCAGCATTGCAAATTGGATGAGTTGAGGTTGTTCATAAATTTCTGCACTTATTATAACACGAGAAAAGAATATCATACACACAAACACACACACACACATCCACACACAACTTTTCTCTCTATAAAAATATCTATTACCAGGAGATTCGCGACAAATACAAAACCATCTTTTCACAAAGAAATATAGGATGTCAATTTCGCATTGATTCGGGATCTTAAATCCGCATAAAGAATGGTAAAATGTTCTGATAGCCTTTGCCATACATATGGGTTTTAAACATTTGCAAGTTTAGTTTACGGCCATTTGATAATTCAATTTTCCTAATTATTGACGCTAGTTTGAGTGGATCTGATTGCATCACATTTAAGTTTAACTGATCCGGCGTCGGACAAGTGTAGAACCACCTAGTTGTCTGCACTGGAGTAGCTTTGAATTCATATTAGCTACGAATGAAACATGTAGGTCGCCCCTTACCTCCTGGTGGAGTCTCGCTAGAAGTGATAATTGACCTTTGTCTGCAGACGAATAAACAGGTCTCACTTGCAACTCTGCAAATTGGGCGGCCTTTTTTTCTTGTCGCATATCTGAAATGCTCAATGCCGACAGGGTGTCAGTTTATTTTGGTGGTTAATTGAAGCAGAATTCACACCAAAAAAAACTATAGACGCCAAAACAAGGCTCACTTTAATAGCAACCGGACTATGATGAAAAATGTTCACAGCATTTGTAATGTATCATTTATGTAAATGAATTATAATGACATAGACAGAATCATAGAAAAATGATATATTTCATTGACCATTAGAAACTCATATCTGGCATTTCAATCTTGACAGCATCTTCAAATTTACGATGGCAGCCATTTCAAAGATAAAACCTTAAAATTACAATGCATTATATATCACTAAGCTGTGAGATATCAGTCTTTGACCCATTCAAATTCATGTCTGTCTGCCGTTTAAGATTTTTAAAACCTACAAATTAGCATGTCGTTATTTTGTTTCGTTATGCACCATGCAGAAATTGTATCAATTTATAATTTAAGTATGAGACATGGTTTTAATCACTAGATAATTATATTTTGTAGGTTTAAAGAACTTAAAACGAAAGTTACACTTCCACAATTTTTCATTATATTATAAGTATGTTGGCAAACCACAAATCCCAGATATGAGTTTGTAATTGCCAAAGCCATATATTTCATACTTTTAAGTACTTTCATCATAATTTTGGACAATAAAACTAAATATATTACAGATAGTAATTTGTAGAATTAAACAAAATTTGAAGACGGCCATATTGGAACTAGAGCAAGATGACGTTAAATATATGCTTGACAAGTTTACATGTTACATGTAAATCATAGTATCTTCCACACAATTATTAAATCTAGTCCAACTGTCACTTTATTCACAACTTTGCCATTTGGAACTTTTGGAGATATGCACGTATAGAAATTACAGAATCGAATAAAAAGAACTGCCTTGTCTTTATTACACTGATTTCAAGCCAACCACTGCATGTTAGGTTGGACAGCCATGCCAGTAACAAAAATATCAAAATTTATTTATTATTATTATTAGATCTTCTTTTGCCCCATCAGTGTAATCACTGTTTTTTCAGGGGTGCCCATGGGTCAAACATAATCCAACAATTGGAAACATACATAATTAACCAGAATACAGAATTACTAAAAAGTATTCTTTTTTAAATACAATAATAAGAACATAATTGTAAATGGTAAAAGTGAAAGCAGATCCCAGCTGCTACCTATAAAACATTGTATTGCACCGAAAAATGTTGAGGTGTCTAGCATACCAAAACCTTATGATACAATAAACAAAACAACTTGCAATACCACCTCAAACACGCACACACCACACACACACACCCACACACTCAACACACACACACACGCACCCATCACACGCACACACACCCCATGCATACATACAATCATGCACACACACACACACACACACACACAACACACATACCATCCACATCATACAACGCGCACACACATTTACAAGCATACATACACAAAATTCTAAACACATACTACAACCCACATACATACCATACCATACAACGCACACACACAAAATACGAATTTTGATGATTTTTTTAATGTTTCGGATCAGCAAATCGCTGCTTATCGCTTTAAGTAAACCAAATCGATAGGGTGAGTAAAAAATGAACCCTGATTGTGTCCGCCATTTTGATTTTAAAGTATTATATATGTAACATTATGTGGTATAATCGAAAAGCTTAGTTCACTATCTTTAATTTGCTTGAAAGATCGAGCTTCAGTCGTTTGAATCAAGTAGTCGGTTTGCGCTATATCCACGGATTCACATTCAAATGAACGGCGTTCAGTGAAGAGCTGAAACGGTGTCCAGATGGAAATCGGGCTATTTATTGACTGCAGCATATCCAACCAAAATTCAGTCACAATTTACCACCGATGCCCTCTAAACCTTTTAAACTGAGGTTTAAAGTGACAGGAGGAGATTTTAGAGGTTGTAGACCACCTACCGAGAACATTTCGAAGGCTTATTGAACAAACAAGTACAAAAGAAAACCGCAAACCTTGTTTTGAACTTGCCTGCTATCGTAATTGTCCCAATAGAACACCATGCTTTGACTTTCTGTCGTGCACGACAGAAAGTACTAAATCATCATCTTACTATATAAAGACGGCGTATTCGGCTTATTCATTTCAGGTGTAATCTAATACATTGGTAAGCATTCCAAATGTGCAAAAAAATTGGGGTTCGATAAAAATTGGGGGCGCTTCTTTCTGGAAATCTCCTCATGTCTCTTTAAAGTATTGTCTATATTTGTAGACCAAATTATGCCACATCTTGAAAAAAATGTTTAAAATAAATCTTACAATTATCATTGACTTTTACCCCATTAAGATACGACTTTATTTGACATAAACATAGACATCATTATTTTTGGGAGTCATTTGCTTAGTTGACCGCCGTGCATTCAAATAGGAATCCGTGGACAGTCTCCCGGTTACTACCCTAAAGCGTCTTGTCGTTTAGAGAAAATCGATCCTGTTGCATAACAGGACGCGGTCCGTAAACGTTATTTCGGTTGTAAACTTTAATATGACATATTTTGGAAGTATTGTTGAGGCTAAAGACCTTCCATTTCATGTAATTTTACCTGAGAAAGGTCATATTAATTGTCGATTGAACATCTTCCAGTTTGAAATTACCCACGGAGATAGCTAGTGATTTGTATATATAAAGTATACCCAAATGTACAGTAAAAAGTACATTTTCAGTTTCAAACGGTTTTGTTACATTTTTTCCCGTTGCTATGCAAAATGACACAGGAAAACCTAGGCCTGCAATATACCTTTTATTTGTTTGTCTGTGTGTAAAGCATTGATAACGAGACTGGGTCGCTCAATTGATTGAATGAGAGAACACGTGAGCTTTTGTCCGAGGCTTAACAAGCAGAGAACAGGTGAACATGCAATTCCAGGGTTGGTTTTGCTGCCCCGGAGACGATGCACGGTGGAACCTCTTTTACAAGCAAAAATGGTTAGGGGGAGAAATTGCGCAAATGTTGCAAAAACGCTTGTTTATGACATTTTAATAGCAGAAATAAATTCTTCTTATTTCGGAACAAACTATGTATCATAATAATATAATTTGTAAAAAATAAACCATTTTCTAGCATTTCAATATTCATATTTTTAAGGATAGGGCGATATACATAGCACCTAGATATGTTATTATAATTCAAAACTTTAATAACACAGTGTATATTTAGTTTTACAATCCCATGCTTTACACAAGTGTAATGTTGATATTTTTACAATGTTTATAACAAATATGAAACCATATAACATTTCCAAACGTTTTTGTTACACTTACAGAGAGACAGTGGTTTCTCAACATTTTTGCTACCACCAAATAATGATAAAAAATTAAGTATTTGAGGAAATTTGTCATACCGTCTCCCGCAAATAGACATACAGCGACGGCGTCTCAAAATCTGCACTAAACAGCTGATTGTGTTTTACACCAGTACAGAATAAACAAAGATCAATAATGTTTGTATTTGAGGTCAAACTGTATTGATCATGGTGAACAACATCACGCTGAAAATCTGTGATATTCACCGGGAAAGGCATTTTTGATCTCAAGTCGGAATTTTGATACACACGTATAGAAATTACAGAATCAGATAAAAGTACTGCCTTGTCTTTAATACACGGATTTTAAACCAACCTCCTGCAGGTTATGTTCGCATATCCATGCAAGTAACAAAATATAAAAATATGAATTTTGATGATTTTTTTCGATGTTTCGGATTAGCAAATCGCTACTAATCCCTTTAAAAATCAAAATAGCGGACACAATCATTTTCACTCATCCTGTCTAAGGGAAGCCTTGCTAATTTCTCATATCACATCTCCACACACCCCACTCTGCTTTCAGTGTATAAGTTATTACGGAAGGAAACAAAAATATCAATCTTTTATATCGACCGATGAAACCTACAGCTAAAAATATGACACCCAATGACTATCGGAATACAATTGCCTCTAAGTGTGGGACTGCAAGAAATGATATTTTGGTGGCCACTTCTCGTTTGTGAATTTGAGTTTAATAATACCATTTAAACGCCGATATAAAATATATTCTAGAAGGCACGTTGGAACCTGCCTGAAATATCTTAAAAGGCTGCCATCCAAATTTAGATTCTGAATGGCATCTATCGATTAGGGAATATATACAGGTACAAAATATCAATATACGTATTCACAACAGAAAAAATTGTAGTCATTGAAAAGAGCTAATTAAGAAGCTGCATAAGAACTATGTCATTAATAGTAGTCATCTTGTGTGGTACTGTTGGTAATAAAGTCGTCTAAAAAAGGGGACAAGCAAAATCAAAAGAAATGGTTAAATATGAAATTTCAAAGTAAGTCATTCTTACTTGGCATAATGTTAAAGAACAAAGACCGAGCTTTCCAATAGGGTTGTTTCATCTGATTTGCTTTTGTCAATTACGAGATATACCCAAAGAGTTAGTCCCATACACCAAAAATCGATTTTGGGCCAGTTATGCTGGGCAGCGTTGTTTGGTAATGTGCCATTGCTTGTCTTAAAGCTCACAAAAATATTTGCAACTGGCAAAGAAACAAACACAGATTAACACAATAAGCTTCAATCACATAAATATTTATTTTTATAAATAATAAACAAATACAAATAGTTATTGCACGTTTCAATGAAATGGAGCATTGAATTTATAATAAAATTGGTATCTTAAAGTATGCCAGAATAATGAAATATAATTTCAACCAAAATAAAAAACTCCCACTCCAAAGAAAGGAGTTTAAAAATATTGCAGTGGTTACTTGTCAGAGGTCAGAGGGGGCAAATTCCCGGTTTTTAGGCAGAATTTTTCTCCATTGGAGGTTTTTTAGTCAGATTTCCTTGGTCAAAGTGAATATTTCCTGGTAAAACAGGCCAAAAAATGGATGATTTAGCATGATTTCAAGCTTTCTTCCCGGTCAAAAATCGGCCGATTTGGGTGGCAACTGCTCAGGAAGGAGATGAAAGAAAAAGTATTGGAAAGATGGTCTTTTTCTGTGTACACAAAAACGACTTACAAATGTTGAGATTGATTTGAAAAAAAAAACAACCTTTTCGATTTGCCCCATTTTGACAGGCTGTAAAGGTCATGAACCATCTCTATTCAATATTGAGAAAATTAAAATCATAAAGCAGCTTATATAATACTTTGAGTTAAGCAAGCTTCATAATCGTAAAATTATTGATTCTAAGCAGATGGCTTTCTGTAAACATTGGACTACTTTTGCCATCAGCTACAACTCTTCTACAAAATATTTGAAGCGATTTTCTTTTGGTCGAAATTGACTATAATTCTATAGGTGGCTTGTTTTCTATCTGCAGATGGCCACTTATCTGGTATTAGATCTGATTGTACCAGATGTAAATTCTTCTCTCTCGAAAATAGTAAATTGCCTCCGCATTATGAAACATATTATATTTTGTCACATCAACAAAAAAAATCTTAATATTGCGAGCAGCGTAAAGTCCTTGATCACACATAAATAAGAATTTGATCACAAACGATGTACATTACGTAGAGTTCACTATTTTTTAATCACAACAGAGAAAATTAATTAAAGCAAGTAAGTATATTTTAAGATAGTGGTTTTATATGTTTCTTCTATCTCCTGACACTGCAGCTTTCGTTGTATTTTCAATAAATGCTACTTGTGCAAAAAGAACTAGAGCAAATGTTCACGAAGGACACTACTTCGAGGTTTTATTTGGCAAGGTCAAAATGAATCATGTCGACCACTTAATTTCAATTGTGACGTGACGTTGAATTCTGCAGTCTGTCATACAGTTAAGTACCAATATTCAATAGTTCATGGCTATGCGATGAAGGTGATCCCATTTGTTTTAGTTAAAATATCACGCCATTTTTACACCCTATTAGATTCTGTCAGTCAAAACCCTGACCTAAGACTAACCTTGTTGTCTTATTTTACATGCATCTTCATCCGATTTCGAATATGGTCATGAAATATGCATACTACGAAAAGTTCTAAAACGAACAGTGCGCAAAGGGTTTAATTATATTTTGAGTGTAATTCAATCATTAACCCTAAAATTATACATTTTTGTGGTAGTCCAACAATCAATGAGAAGTTACAAGTCATAAAATTATCCCGAAGCGCCTACCGTCGCTTGCAGTGCTAAAAGGGTTAATATATATTTTGAGTGTACTCCAGCATTCCTAAGATACATTTTCTTGTAGGCCAACCATACAATGCGATAATACTACAGGATGTAAGCATACACTGTTTGCGACCAGAAAAAGTAAAACAGTGGCGAAATTTGTAGACGTTTAAAACTTGATAGGGAGACACTGAAAACCGTACTCCTATGCCAATTTTAGGTCAAGGTTTGAACTCTTCTAAGATTGACCTTTTGATATGTTTGAGCCAGAACTAATTGTCGTATTAGCTTGTACTGAAAAATATTTTTTGCGCGCTTAACCAGCTAAATACAATGGGCTGTTAAAGTTGTAGTTGAAGTAAATTTTTCTGGCTTCATATGCAAATCGTCGCTGATGGGTTTGTTTTTGAAAAGTAAAAGCAATTTCATTTACACATTTCATTACTATTGGGTATGTTTGAAAAATGCCAGAGCAGTGCAAGAAAGATCAGACACTCTAAAGTCTTCCAGGACAGTGCAAGAAGATCAGACACTCTAGAGTTCTTCCAGGACAGTGGTCAAGAAATATAGACCCCTCTACGAGACCCTTCCAAGAAGCATTTTCAAAACACACCATCACAATGAATTACACGACTTTACGCAGTTAAGTAACACACACATATACGACTATCCCATAGAACATGACTTGTAAGTTGAGATGTTGTTCTAATTATTTTTTAAAGTACCCCAAAACTTACAACAAATTAAGTTCTATATTTAATTTCTGTAGTAATTTTTGATATTGTTCTTCTCAAAGACCGTATGGTCTTTATCCTTATCTGCAGCCCTGAGAACAAAAAAAAACGGTCTTGCTGTTTTGTGGTTGTTTTTTTTGCATGGCTTCATCTAAAGATCCATTGCCATCAGATAGCCATGCAAGAATGTTGGCTTCATTGCCACTTTAATGTGGCGTGGATTGAGGCCCACATTCTTGCATGGCTTCATCTGAAGATCGATTGCCATTAATAAGATTTAATCCGTTCATTGATGTAACCAGTAACCTATTGATGACTAAAACGTGTGTTATTGCATATTTGCTGCATTTAGTATAGTAGGCGAGTGTGTCTTTATTGGTCGCCACACCATTCTTCAAGTGAAATTGATGCGATTAGATCATGAGAAAGAGATAAGAAGGAACCCAACGACCCATTTGACGTTTGAACGATCTATCTGCCGCCCCATAATTGGCAATTTTTATTCAATTCGCTCAAGTGGTCGTTCCTAGGTAATCCATTCAGACTTTCTTCTCGGAAAGTTTTCAGTTCGTGGTTGTTCTCATTGGGGCGATAAAGAATTCCGGGTCATCGGTAATCAGCACGCGATGAATAACTGCGAAGTAAATACTCAAATAGCATTAGCACCACCCGGGGGGTTCTTGGATATGGGTCGGGTACCCATGCTCGTTCCGAAAAAGAGGGACTAGCCTGTACAAGTGCGGGACTACCGCTATATGGTATTCAAATTCACAATAATCCAGTTCTAGTCCCGCTAGGTTACAAAATTCAGTTGTGATTGTGACTAGTTTCACTGATACAAGAGGAAATGTTAACCAAAAATATCAGCAAATACCTAAGTTACTTAGTCAGTTTCTTTGGCTTATTGGCTATTTTCAAGGTGTATCATTGTTCATGTATTGAGAAACATGTCCGCGCAAGGTGTATAATCTTACTGCAAATACCTTCAATCTTCAATCATTTTAAATTATTTGTTCATCATAGAATACAGCAAAACAATATGATAAATAATTATGTACATAATGCAGTACACTGAAAAGTTAATTGTTAAAATATTAATCAAAAATATTTTGCATACAAGTGAAGATGTGTATACATTATAAGTGGATTTTCAAAAGAGAGTATATAACTGGGATAATACTAGTGGAAAATATATTTAAAATAGCACAGTAAGGATGTCATATTACTGCTGTACCTTTAAGTGTATATTTTCACTGAAAACTAGTATAATTTCACCAAAGCTGGTCCAATTAGCGGCCGAGTATATTTTAACTGAATATTGGTCCCGTTATGGCCACTTTCATTTTTTTTTTTTTTTTTTTTTTTTTTTTTTTTTTTTTTTTTTTTTTTTTTTTTTTTTTTTTTTTTTTTTTTTTTTTTTTTTTTTTTTTTTTTTTTTTTTTTTTTTTTTTTTTTTTTTTTTTTTTTTTTTTTTTTTTTTTTTTTTTTTTTTTTTTTTTTTTTTTTTTTTTTTTTTTTTTTTTTTTTTTTTTTTTTTTTTTTTTTTTTTTTTTTTCCCCCCCTCCGAGTCAAACGTTCAAATTTAGTCAAACTTTTCATCCTTCATTTCTAACACTGGGCTGTCTTGGGCAGTAAAGCTGAACGGATAACGATATACATTAACTTCTTGTATAACGAAAATAACAATAAATACACACCGGAGACAGCCGGAACATGTTGTAATATACAATATACTTTTACACTTTTACGTGTTCGGACATAGAGTTTTCAAAAAATGCTATAGTAATGATTGCTCGCCGACCATCGATTGCGGCAGAGGGATTATCATCAAAGGGTCGCTGTTGAATCCCCTCCTTTTGTGCTGGTGAATGGATAAACAGATTACAATCGGATTGTGGAAGTCGTTATGGTTCCTTCTTATCCCTTTCTTCCATGGTTAGATTACGGATATTGTGGCAAAACCACCAAATATATCATACACACTGTTAAAAATTTCCGTAAATTAAGAAAACAGATTTTCCGTAAATTTACGGAAAAATCTGTTTTAGAAAACAATAAAAATAAAAAACAAAAAACATAAAAAATAGCTAAAAATGTTAATTTACGGAAATATTTCAAAAACTTCTGGCAGCAATATTTCCGGACTTTTTTTTTTTTTGGTTCCGTAATTTTAAATTACGGAAAAATTCTGTTAAAATACATATTTTTTTCCATAATATGAGACAAATTTCTGTAAATTTACCCTAAAAATGACTGGAAATACTGCTGCCAGAAATTTCCGTAAATTTACGGACATTTTTTTAACAGTGCAGGCAAAGCCATTTTAAGTTATTTTCATTTAGAAAACTCTCTTGCACCTTCTACACATAGACAAGACAACCATGCTAATTATCAAACAATGCATTTACTGATTTAACTCAAAAGGGGATCATAAAATTTATATAAATTAATGTTGAAACAGTTATACCAAATGTTTGAGCTTTTATCTGCAAATAAAGGAACATTTACGCTTAACAATGTATCTACTCCACTATATCTCCAAATAAAACCATATCCTCGACAATATGCATGAAATGACACGAACAAAAAATCACACTTTTTATAAAGATTTTCGACGATTTTATTTATGCTGAGAGATTGTATGTTTGTTCAGGAAAATCAATACAACTTTTAGTTGACGTGAGTCGAGGCCAACATTTTTGTATGGCCTCGCTTGAAGCTTGAAGATCGATTACCATTTATTAGATTTAATCCAGTACCCACTAACAAAGCATGAATTGTATGGCATGCATGCTTATAAATAAGAGGCGTGATTTATTGATTGCCACAGCTTTTTAAAGCAAAAGTGTGATCAGTTAGGTTGAATTTTCTGGATTTAGTGACAAAAGCGCCAAAAAATTACATACGGTACAGGAAAGACATATAAGTCCACTTAATCTAACAAATTCTTGCCCCTTCTGACATAGGACAACCATGATGTTTATCAAACGTTCTCTGACCTAACTCAAAAGGGGATCATGAATTTAAATTTATTTTTAAATTAATTTTTTAAAATGGGAAGATTTATCTGCAATAACAGAACATTTGAACTTACTAATGTTTCTACTCCACTATACCTTGGGCTTTTTACATTTCAGTACCTACACATCCCCTTCAAAGGGATTTCAGTACCTACACATCCCCTTCGTGGATGCATATTGTTGATGGTATATCAACAATATGCATCCACGTTAGTTAAAGGGGCGAGTCGATGACCCCCTATTTGGACATGGTTACCTCCAACACGTGAAACCCGAGTCTATGATCATTTGCACAATGAGAGAGACCAGTATAATAACCTCCTTTTGTGCTGCTGTCCTACATAATACCCGGGCTTTTACCCAATGACCCCCCCTTTTAAAATCTCAATAACCCACCCCCACCCCTCCCCATTTTCTTTTTCCCTGCCACCCACTTTTTTCACACGTTTACATAAAAGTATCCACTTTTTTAAAATAATTTTAACACCCAAATTCAAAATGTTCGCACATTGGTTACAATTATATAATTTCATGCGAGCATCGTTTTATAATTTCAAGGCAATTTAAACTCTGGAAGAGAGGCACTTCCTGTTTTAACTTCAGGTTGTTACCTCAGTGACCCCCCTTCTTACTGGGTGACCCATTTTTATTCAGAAAGACCGAATGACCCCCTTTCTGGTACATCTTATCTGAGAGGACTCTACTTTTCACCTGGCCGAGGTACATTATACCCATCACTTCAGATAGGGAGTGTCCACCGGCACTAGCTAATATCTAATTTACCCAATGTGTTTGAATAATACTCTTTGATAATAAATTGCTTAATAAAGATCTCCCCGTTTGGATTGTAGTCTAACGAATCGTCTAGAGTGCAAAATGAATTTTGGCGGGAACTTTTGTTATAGGATCCTCATTTTGTGATTAAAAATATTATTTTGCTTGTCTTTGTTATATTGAGATTCCTGGAAGAGAATGTACCTTGTTTATTGTGCAAGAGAAAATGGAATTCCCCTTGTGATATATTGAGAGTATACAGTATGTGTTTGTAAACATGCTCGGAGACTTTTCTGAAAAAAAAAGATACTATAAATAGCTAGAGACTTTTTTCAGGGATTTTCCAGATATGGTGCAAGAAACAAGATTGCAACATAGCTAATTTCCAATTATATCATCATTGAACCTTTCTGTGGGATAATGTTAGGTGAATTTCCAGATGCTGAGTGTAAGATCAAAATGCATAATGTTAGGTTATTCTTATGCATGATGTTATTGTAATAGCCTATTTTCAGCCATTGGGAAGTACTAGCTGTGAAATAAATAATGCTGTTGCTATAGACTCTAGGCCAGTACTTAATTGGATCTCCTAATATGGAAGATGCGGTGCAGTATCCAAATCATTGATATTTTAGATATACGCAAAGGGCCTTAAAAGCTATTTTCCTACTGTCATCTTCAAGTCGTATAATTGTCTTGTGAGTGCAACGGGTCGTGTGTCAAAGCGAACATTTTTCTCAGTTCTGTAATGATATCGGTGATTTTATTTTTATCAAAGAATGGGTAATAGAGCATCTTACCTGACTGTTTGTTTTTTGGTTTTAGTGTTCTCAAGATATGTTCCACTGAACAAAACTCTCAGCAAAACAGACTTGTCCACGGAGCATCAGTTTTCTTAGGCTGGTTAACACAATTGCAACATCAAAAGTAATTTATCTTAACGGTCTTACCTGTAGTTTGCTATCTACCCCACATGTCCTCCCATTTGCGATGCACTTGGTAAGGGCCATTGTTTTGCGGGAGTTCATGTTTTTGAACAGGCGCATCTCCTAATTGGGTCGATAAATCACGTTTATCGTCGTCGTAGTTCTGGTATTGTGTTTGGGGGACCCTCATTGGTAAACTCTATTTTTTTACATTAACCCATAGCCAAAACTCAGCCTAATTAAATCCGGTGACCGAGGGGGGGCCATTCACCACATGCCCTAATCCATGATCCGATTTGGAAAGCGTTCCTGAAGGCGTTTCCAAAAAAACTAACCATTAGGCGACACGTGTGTCTGGTGGTACCTTCTTGAGAACCAGCACGAAGATTCTGCTGAAAAAGGAGTCGCACTCTGGTTTCCAAATGTTGAGTAATATATTGAGAAAATTAAAATAGGCCCAATTAGTGTTATTGTTACCGTAACAGCTGCAAAAACTGCAAACTTTCCTGCGATCATTAGGTCTGTCGTAGACAAAATCATTGGGAGGGTTCCCTTTTGGCGGCATACTCTCTCACATTTTGAGAGTTCACTGAGCTAGTCATTGGAAATTGGCCTCATCAACAACAAGGTCTCTTAAAGAAGATAATGTCCAAGATTTTTTTCAAGCTCAGTTTGGACTTACATTCATAAAATAATGTACATACATCACTAATTCCCGAAAAATACAATTTGATGTAAAAATTAACAAAATGATGCATTTAAGTTTGCTTTTTTGACATAACGAAAAACGGGCGATTTTTTCGCACGACTCATTGGATCAAAAGCGCCCAATTTTGCTCTCCTCGTGACGTCAAAGTGATGACGAAAGAACCTCGTGTTGACTCGAATTGTTATTGCTGACCCTGTAATATTGATGGATTATGAAAGTAAATAAAATTTGAATCAGTTAGCAGATGACATATTTTGTTTCATTTCGTTTGTTTTTAATTATTAATTGATATAAAAACACATCGATCGCAGGTCTAGGAAATGGCAACACTGCGATATGATGGTCACAACGACCTAAATTATGGATGGTCATCACTTTGACGTCCCATTTGCCTGCGATGTGGAATTTGTTCGAATCGTTTTCGAGTAAGCTATTGAGCGGAAAATAAAAGTGCAAAATATCAATAAATGTTGACAATTTTTCAACTTATTTGATTTATATGTATCTAGCGTACTTAAGCTTTTCCTCCAT
>JAMKCH010017429.1:0-22388 GCA_023653785.1 Ophioderma brevispina
CTGTGTTAGAAAAGTTCTTTTGTTCTTGGTTAAATTGAGATATTACATGTTGTGTCTGATAGTCTGAATGTCAGAGCGTTTTATACTAAATAGTTATTTAAATAACGCAAGTCATGTACATGAACCCCCTCGATGGAGTACATGTCTTCAAAACTAAGTATCTTGTAATTTGTAAATAAAGGTTGCGAATGACTTTGTAATGGCTATTAGAAATTGTCCTTATTGCCCATTTTGAAGCTTGCTAAGTTTATTTAATAGACACTTAAATAATTATCAGAAGATAATGTGCACGTATCTTCAGATTACTAATGATGGTTCTATATGTTGTCTATTAGAGTACTGCTACATGTACTCTGCTTGGTCTCCAGTTGGCCAATGTGGAATATGTACTTGTACATTTTGCCTCAAAAAATGACTTCTTGTAAGCAATGCTACGCCACCCCATGTCATTGATGTTTCATAGACTGTGTTAAATATTGATTATGATATGGATTGACTTTTACGGTGCGACTCTTTTCTACAGGACCTCTTGTGAATGAACTTCCATTTTGTGATTGCCGTTTTAGTGCGCCTCGCTTAATTATGAAAATATTATTCGTGGTGATTTTAAAGGGGAAATGGACTGGGTAATTAAAGATATAGAAAGTATCTGAACACAATGATGGTGTGGTGTATTGTTTGCTACATAAGGATTGGGTCACGAAAACATTGATCTTCTAATAAAAGCTTGGATAATGGTATTGAGCATATGGTTGTGTTTGAAGTCCATCTTCCTCATGCACACAAACAATTAAGCTGTTGGTGCGGTTCCTGATGCTATAAATCGAATTACCCGCCCCTCGGATAAATTGATTCTGTGTTTAAAAATGCGCCTCTGCTTAATTATGAATTATTATTGGTGATTTTAAAGGGGAATTTCGTATCCACAGCCTCGTCCTCTCGACTTTCCTTAAAAAGCTTGACAATTTTTAATCATTTGATCTTTAGCGTAAGTATAGCATGAGTGCCTAATGATTTACGTGCAATTTAGATTCTCTTGGAGAAATCGTAAGGTTGTTTTTCGGTCCGTTAAACCAGCGCGGATCCAGGAGGGGGCGGAGGGGCGCGCGCCTCCGGTGTTTAATCTTGCAAATTCTTGCAAAATCAGCCCATTTTTAGCTATTTTGCGCCAGTTACAGCCTTTCAGCCCCCCACCGGTAATTTTGACATTTTTTCAAAATCTCTTGATCCGCCATTGTAAACGGAGACATTACAAACATAGTGGCCCAGCGATACAAACATTTGCCCATAACCAGGATCATAGGCAAGTGAAGTGAACTATAAACAGAAAATGATGTGCTAGGATCCGAACGAAAGCACCTTTTAGTCGTGAGTGTAGCCAAAGCTACAAGGGAAGTCTCTCGCCAAGCTCAAACTTAGACCTAATCAATTCATTAAGGGGGAGTATGGTGTTCTGAAGCGTGAACTTTGAAATTACTTTTTTTATTTTCCTAAATAGTTGTATATACGTGTTATACATCATATTGTAGCCCTTATCATAAAGTTTTAAATCCAGTGAATTTTTGCTCTGGTTGCCATGGAAATCACGTAAGGCCTCTGATTGGTTAAAACACAGAAAAACGAATAATACTAAATAAAAAACATGCTATGGGACGAACTTGGGTGACATGTGCACGGGGTAAATACGCAGTGAACCATGAGCCGAATTTTTAATACCGTGGCCATGAGCAACCCGGCAATCGACCATCGCAGAAGGTTATGGCCTAATTAATGTGAACAAAATTTGAAAATCGGCCTTCATGCTTCAATAGCTCGCTATATTTGCTTAATATGTGTGCAAAATTTCATGTTTAGCATGAAGCGTTCTCTAGTTACGTTCGTTTAGTTTGGATGTTTGTGTGGTAACAAAAAAACGAGGTATAGACCTCAAACTTTAGACAAAAATTGAGGGAGAAAAAAAGACTGAGAATTAAAGACAACATTTTTTTCAAAATTTCTTTATACATGAATTATCATAATTTTAATGAAAGAATCATCGAAATAGGTGCATCCCTTGTCCTGTAAGCCAATTTTTACAATAAGTTTCTTAAATATAGCAGGGTGAGGAAACAATTAAAATACATAAAAACATCACTTACCCAGTGACATATAATTACTTTAATTATGGAGAGGATTAATATGAGTATTTTTTTTACTTCAATTTAGCCAAAATAAATTGTGTTAAAATAGTTCATAAATAATATCTTTTAAAATATCTTAAATATAAACCCCTTTATTTTTCACTGAAAAAATAAGGAGATGATGCATTGTTGGCAAATTTTGCGTACACTACTTCACTTGATCAGCAATCTCTCGGGAACCGAATGTCCAAATTGCGATTCGGAATAAAAAGCATTTTGTAGATACCATTGCCACAATTTGCCTTGCATTATTTCAGTTTCTTAATTAGAACAATTTTTTATCATATTCAGACCCCCATACCCCCCCCCCCAATGACCAGAAATCATTTCTTCTGTTGTAGTAGGGGCTGTAGTGAACAGATTCTTATGAGAGTGTGCCAATCCGGATAAAAATTGTGAATTTTGGTTACACAAGTACTTTATACATTGATAATCAAAAAACAATTGATGGAAGCAATTGCCACACCCCTTCATGGCCCCCAGCTTGGATTTAAAGGTTACACAGGGGTAAAATTTGTAAAATGTTCCGATGTGTTGAAAAGTACACCATGATGTCTGTTTGGTTACAAGGATTCCAAAAAGGTATAGTTTACAAATACCTGTGACTTATAGTTAGGAATTATGGGGTTTAATAACTGCCAAAAATGGTAAAAAAAGGGCAATTTTGGTTTTGTTACAGGGGTCAAAAATTAAAAAAGTTGCTCCATTTTTGTAAAAATGTGGTTCAAATTGTTGGTTTAGCTCATAGATGCCAAATATATTAATAGTTTTGACTATCTTACGTGTATGGTTATTAACCAAATGGGAATAAAGTCAACAGCTATTGGCAGCTATTGGATTCTATTGACCTTGACCATTTTGTGGATAACGTGAAATAAGCATAAACAGATAAGGCAAAACTATTCCTTATTTCAATCCGTTAAGCGAGGGAAAACAATTTGCACCACATATTAACTGATCAAAGCAACTTTTAACTTTTGACATATGTTAACCAAACCAAAATTGACTTTTCACCATTTTTACAGTTTTTACCTCTCATAACTCCGGAACTCTAAGCACATAGATAGTGTAAAACTATACCTTTTTGGAATCATCCTTGTGACCAGACAAACACCATGGTGCAACTTTTTAAACATCAGAAACATTTTAAAATTTTTGGGACCCCTGTATAACCTGGAAACCAAGCTGGGGGCCATTAAAGGGGCGGCAAGTCTTCCATAATTTTATGGTTATCAATGCATAAGTATTTGTGTGACAAAAATCACAATTTTATCCGGAAGCGGCACACTCTTACACTACAGTCCCATGCATTGTTAGCAAGTGCAAAACAAAATTAGGTCGCTCCAGGAATAACAAGATAATAAGATCTTCGAACAATTCTGTGACAAGATTTTTTGGTTCATTCTGTTGTAATATTGACTGGAGCAAAGTTTACAATGTAATAATGTTGATCAAGCTTATGAAATATGGAAAGAATTATGAATGTACTTGATTCACATGCTCCTGTGAGAGAAAAACGCATCAAAGGCTCGCAACCTGGTGGATCAAAGTGAATTTCTTACACTACATCATCACAGTAATGGAAAGCTATTAGATCTACTTTCAGATTAGGCATGATGTGAAATTGCAAATGTGGGCCGAAGGTGGTTTTTGGGTCATTTTAGCTAAAAACATAAATTTTGGGGCAAAAAATGATTTTTGAGATATTGGTATTTTTGACATCTATATGACATGCCCCATCTATGCAAATAGGTTTCAGAACTATATTTTGTCCCAAAAGCGCACAATAAGCTTCTAAAGTTTACAAAATATACAGTAAGTATAGGCGATATTGAGTGAAAATATACGTTTTTCTCAAATTTAGGTTTCTAAAACCCGAATAATAGTTAAACTTTAGCTACGCATTAACACATCCATGTTTTATGCTCTAAATATAGCTGAAAATACTTGAAATACCATTGGCATCCAGTTTACATGGTTTAGGTATGATGTTGACATGTCAAATCGGGCCAATTAGTCGAAAACATGCATTTCTGGGCAAAAGTATGATTTTTGAGATCTGTGTAACATGTCCTATCTATGTAAGTAGATTTTAGAACTATGTCATACCTCGACCATGTTGACAACTTAAAATGGCCCCATGTCATTGGGGAAAAGTGGTACATTGCAATCAGTCTATGAAAATCTAAAGATACATGTATGAATCTCAACCGTGATTCTTTGAAATTTTATGCGATTTTGAGATGATCTTGTGAAATGTCATTCAATTCACCAAACTCCTCCAAGATTTTTTAGAATTTCTCAAGAAACCCTGTATGTGATTTTAAGGAATCCTTTGCAATTTTACAATTCTATATGCGGATTGGATTTAATTTTGTTGGATGATTATTTGTAAACTTATGGACGTTTGTTTATAGTTCTGAAACCTACTTACATAATGGGCAATGTTAGATGTCACAAATAGAATATCTCAAAATCGTTTTTTACCCAAATAATGTATGATTTTGCCTAAAAATACCCCATCTTCGGCCCACAATTGGATGTTCCACATCATACTCCATCTGAATGCCAATGATATCTTAATAGTTTCCAGCCCCAATTTGGAGATACAACATGCATGGTTTTGAAAGCTTAGCTAAATGGGTTAACTATTTTCTCACTTTTGAACACGAAGTTGAGACAAAACGCATATTTCACAAGATCGCTATCTTTGGACATGTCATATTTTACACTGTATGAAGCTTATTGTTGAGCTTCTACCACTCAGGATCGAAACCTACTTATATAGATGGGGTATGTTATAATAGATGTCAAAAGTACCAATAGCTCAATATACCCCAAAACCACCTTCGGTCCACATTGGCATTTCACATCATGCCGAATCTGAAATTAGACATTCTGCTTTCCTGATATATAATATATATATATATATATTTATATGATGTAGGTTGTATGTAGCTAGGGTTGACTATAAAATCGTAAAAGAAGCCACTTTTTGAAGTTTCCCCACTCGTACATGATGATTCGTCTGACTAGCAATGCTAAGATGTATTCTTGTAGTCCACGAATGAGGGTGACCGGAAGTTGGCAGCTGGAGAAGGCTTTGATGATTCTTTGTAAAAGGTGGATTTGGGCTTGAGCAACTTCTACCAGGACGAAAACTGGCTTATTTTTTCCTTAATTAAATCCACATGGATTTCTGATTCTCCATGAAAATATTGTTTGTACACCTTTGGCAGGAATGGACATCAATGTCAATGTGATTCCTCTATAGTTGGTCATGAGACTGGGGTCACCTTTCTTTGATGGGGACAATAACATTGGTTTATCCACTGCTAGAAAGAGTCTGTCCGGATGAAGACGTCAACAACTGAGCAGCTTGTACAATGTTGCCATACTTCGCCATCCAATTGAGGGCTCTGCTGTGACTACACATCCAGCCCTGCAATGTTTTTCTCATGCCACGGATTTGCTTTCTGTATGTCCTCAAGGGTGGCGATTGGTAGGTCGTTTGATCAGTGTGGAAGAGAAGATGTTAGTGGTCACTGTCGTTGTTTTTTCCGTACCAGTAGATCGCACAGTATCTTTCCATTTATCAAGAAGCATTTGTCACTTGATAAGGCTGACCAATCACGCCTTTGGTTTTGCTCTTTTATTCTGGCCAGTGATTTACGATGATGGATTTTTCCTAGGGTATTTATAATCGGCTTAATTGACAGCTTCTCTGGATGTCCTTCCCTCTGCTTTTGAATAAACCAGTTCGCCCTCTCTGTTATGACTCCGTTTAATTGGTATTGACTTTGGGGCTCCAGGTCTCTCTTATTTACGGGTTTTTACCAGTAAATATCTCTTCTTTGTTTTGTCTCACTCTTCACTCAGGTTCAGGGTCTTACCTGACCCCAGCAATCCACGAGGTTTGCTTTTTCCACCACCTTCTCAGGCTTTACTTCCATACAGCATTTCCGTTTTCAAACTAGTCATACCTCTCTATGTGATTGGTATTGGGGAAATATCATCACACTCAAGTTCCTTGAACCTGTTTGACAGCTCGCCTCTGGAATTCATATTGGTATCAGCTGCTTCCAACAAACTTTTGTCTAGGCTGGTTTGGCCTTTGGAGGTTCGCAGTCTGTGTGTGGTGAGCAATCTACGATATCCCGGATACGATGGTCTGAATCCAATTTAACAGAGTTTATAAAGTCCTACGTTCCGCAAGTAAATCACCCACTTGTTTTGATGATACTTGGTCTAGCTGCTGTATGAATCCTGAATGCATCCAGGTCCGGAGGCAGTTATACTAGTTTATTATCTGGATTGTGCTGGGCGAAGCGTATGTCCTTGGCATATATTCACTGGCCTTCCACATTGTTCATGGTTTCATCATAGAAGCAAAGAGGTCAATCACCATTGGATATGATATGCGACTGTCCTGGCATATTTCTGCAGAAGTCGCCATGACGATATTTTCCTGTCATTTTTTTTTCCCCTTCTCCCAGATGGTCGTGCGGGAGTCATAGAAGTCGTCCTTGTCTACTGTACTACTGAACTCGGTGCCTATTGACGTGATTGTTACTTTGTTACTTGGGGGTTTACCATGGAAAGTGGCACTGTTATTTCTCTGGCTGACAGAGTTGACGCTGTGTAGGCAATCTGTAGATATGTTTGGAGACAAGTCCGACACCTCCATACCTCTGGTCTGTGGCTAAAACTCTTTGTATCTGTTTTGGACTGGGTAGATGAACTCTTTCAAACGAGTGTCTTATGTTCCCATTTAAAATGCCCAACGATCATCCTAAATCGCCAAATCGGTCTGTAGTTTGCAGTCAGTATTGGTGATCTTATTTGGTTATCTTTCAGGTTTACAAGGCGGTTCTCATACCACAAAGGTCCCCCGCCTGTCGCAGTAGTAAATGGAGCGAAATATAATGGTAAGATCACAGGGAGGGTTGTGGATGAAAAAGTGGTTTTTTCAAACCACTGAGGCTCCTGCCATAGCAATTGCAATTGATGTAGCAATGTTGACTGGCATTAGCATACAACTATTTGTAGTTATTTGACCTTAGATGACCCTACTTGACCTGAAATTACCTTCAACATTTTTGGTTTAAAAATTTCGACCACATCCACAAAGTTTCATGACCTACCCACATATAAGGGGGGACATGGCGTAATCGTCATTAATCACACCGTTCCTGTTTATAGTTGCAAGAAAAATACGGATAATGGTTGTAATTTCACTACATTTAATCCTTTAACCCAAGTGATTCTATCTTATTATCTTCATCATCATTCAAATTCTTGCTAAACCATAGATGATGTTATAGAAGTAATTGTATTTCCCCAACCCCTGTCTCCAAACCGGTTGACCCCCGGACTAGTTGCCCCGGTGACAGGGAAGCCAAGTCCTCAATGGGAATTGTTTACTCGACTCAGAAGTGACGCGACCCAGAACAAAATACCTTATGCAAGACACACGATTTTGCACCTCAAATGAACATAACATAAGGGACCATGCTGTGCAGCTACGTTTCCCTAGCTCGGGTTTACCTCCAATAACGGGTACTATTAAAGGCACTCTCAGTGATTTTCAAGAAAATCTAAAACCGCATCAAAATCAGATTATTTATGCATATCTGACACTTACGATTCTACAAACCTTATTTTCCACTTTCAGCTACTCTGCAAATTTCAAATACTTATGACTCTTTAGGTGGATTCACGATACGGCAATACCGGCATTATATCAATATCAATTTATTCTATTCCATATACATAATATTATACATCAATACATTACAAGGCATCTACATTCTACATACATGACAGCAATCCAGTGACAGATACAACATATGGAGGAAAAGTCCAAAAGGACTAGTTTTAAATGCACTTACTTCTTGAATATTTGTACACATACCACCCCTCGATGGAGTACATGTTCCTCAAACTAAGTATCTGTAATTTGTAATAAGGTTGGAATGACTTTTGTAATGGCTATTAGAAATTGTCCGTATTGCCCATTTTGAAGCTTGCTAAGTTTATTTAAATAGAACTTAAAGGGACATAATGGCAGAAAAAAATTGACAATAAATGAAAAGGACCCAATATCTGAAATCATTCCACGAGTTTGAAAACAATTTTGATGCTTACATCTGTAAAAACAGTAAAAACAGATAGAGTTCCGGGGGTGAGGTGCAGTTTGGTGGCAATTTCTGGAACAAGGATGCTGACATTACTGCCAGCATTTACCAACTTGAAAGAATGTTGTCATCATCTCACAGACCCTTTGCTATTGTATCTGTGCTAATTCCCGACTAATCCATCTTTCATCATTGCCAGATCAATATCTTACTTACTAAATTACAATTTGCCGAATCCCAGTTTGAATGCTTTTTGAATGTTTCGCAAAACATGCCCTAGATACACTGTAAATTCTGTCATTGGTGGAACACCTTGCTTTTTTGTTCCGAATGCCACAAACTCAGTGCACCCCCCCCGGAACTCTTCGTGTTTTTACGGAATGTTAACATCCAAATTGTTTTCAAACTCGTGGAAGGATTTCGTAAGGGTCCGTTTCATTGTGTCCAATTTTTTTCCCAGTCCCTTATTCCCTTTACTATTTATCAGAAGATAATGTGCACGTCTCTTCGAATACTAATTAGGTTCTATATGTGTGTCTATAGTAATGCTACATGTACTCTTGCCGCTGGTCTCAGCTGGCAATTTGGTAAAGAGGTCCTTGTACATTGTTGCCTCAAACAGACCGGAATGTCTCGGAAGCCTAGCGAATGAAACGCAATAGCAGTGAGGATGTGGGAGTTCAAAATTCATATTGGTCGACCAAAATGGGTCACATTTTCGCAGATTTCTCAAACCTGCGAAAACTTCTTTAGCACTAAAATTTAATAGGGTAAATGAGTAATCCTTTGTCAAATTACACATAACAACCAAATTGTAGCACAAGGAAAGAGAACATCACACGCAATAAGTCTGTATCCCTTTGGTATCACAAGTTAGAATAAATCACTGGTATTTTTATTTACCGTAACCGTCCCGAATGGGACTACATCCTGGATACGAACCCACCCGACGAATACCATTACAGCATCATCATATCTAGTTTACTTTCGCTAATTTTCGCAAATCTGTATTCTTATACTCTTTTCAAACCCAATAAGCACACACAGACATCTCTTGGTCATTTGTAGTCCTTAAAAGGACTGTTTTTATTAATTATCTTAACTTTCTGCCTCACTCAAGACGATCTTTGAAGGTCAGCCGGTTTCAAGAATTTCCGCACGAATGGCTCTTCTGTCCTACTGCAAAAACCCACATTGCAGCGTTGAGCTGTACGGTACCGAATCCTTGGGGAATGGAAAAACGTGGGACTCTTGGGTTTCAGGAGCAATCCGACATCTAAATTAACAGACGGCGTTTGTCGTCCGTCATTGTAGCCAACAATTTGCTGCATTTCGTTTCAGGACTAAAGAGATAGTATGGAATTGGGCATAAAAAGCAAAGTCAACTTCCCAGTCCCCTCCCCATGAAAGAGTACAAGTGTCAATTTGTTCCAACCCCAATAAAGAACTTTTCTCTCCTTTCTCTTTCCTATTTCTTCATATTTCACTTTCTTGTTGTCGTGTGGTTTTCTTATTAGGTTAATTATTAACATACACATAGTGATCTCTCTCCTCTCTCTCTCTCTCTCTCATCTCTCTCATCGGTCTCCTCTTCTCTCCTCTCTCCTCCCATCTCTCCTCCCTCTCTTTCCTCTGGCCCCTTCCCATATTTAAGTACCAATTTTTTTTTAATTATGAATAAAACACCTAAACTATTTTTAAACAAATCAGTTTTTTTTTTTTTTTTTTTTTTTTTTTTTTTTTTTTTTTTTTTTTTTTTTAATATTATATTAAAATGATTGTTTACATTTTCAATCGCCAATTAAATATTAAATTTGCCCAAAAATGAGAAAAACCTAAAAATCTAATTATAAGGCTTTTATTAATAGGTTCCAGTTTCCTTTTGTAATCGTTTAGCTTCCTATTTTGAAAAAAAGGACGTTCAGTTCTATTTGTAATCGTTTAGCTCCTATTTTGGAAAAAAAAAGGAAAACAAATTAAGAAATTCTATAACAACGGAAGTTGGGGCACGTGAGTTCCCCTTACTATACTTGTCAAGTACAGAGCAAAAAGAAGTTCAAAAAGTCAGGCAGGTGATTTGCTAGTAACTAATCTTAGAGAGAAAACAAAAACATTTCCTTCAAGACTATTCATACACGAAAGTAGTTTTGGTCCTATCTGTGCCCTTTTTGGTCTCCCATACCAATAACTGACCGGCGGCCCGGGCCCGACGTTTAATTACATCTTAAGTGACCAAGGGTTTTTTCACTCCCGTTGGTGCCCAAGGAGGTGGGGTTCCATGGTACCCCCCTAAGGAAACCACTTTCCAGAGGGAGTTTTTGCACGAGAATTTATACCATAACTGTGAATGGTCCATAAATACACCCCCAAATCACAATCACACATAGATTTTTTCTTTGTGATTCCCATTAGGGGGCAAAACTTGTTTTTCAAAACACGCGAAAATTGGGCAAAAAGACGGAAAATACAAATGAGGCCCTTGTGCTTACATCAAACATTTTTAAAAACTTATTTTATTTGATATCTATTCCTAGAAAACCCATTATTAGATTTAACACAAACACCACAGTTTTAGAGAATTCCTGTATTTTTTACGGGTGTTGCAAAAATACACGTCATTTTCCCATAGAGTTTGTACATAACGGTTTTGGCAACGTACATGGGTGGGGGGGGGGGGGGGGGTGCTGAAATTGTTTTGTTTTCAGCACATAAAGGTTCATTATTTTTAATTTTACTAATAATTGTGTACTTACATGTGTGTGAACTTATAGCACGCAAAAAAAAAATTTGGCTTTGTTTCTGTTTCTTCTCGTATTTTTGAAAAATATTCTCAAATGACTTCCGTTAGTGGGGGCCCAGGGGGGGGGGGGGGGGGTTCCATGGGACCCCCACTATTAACTCATTAATCATTGGCCGATTTTAATTATTTTGGTATGAAAAGAAGGCGCATTTAAAAGTCAGACCATTACAAAAAAATGTTGGCGCAAAAATCGCACGCGTAAACGGCCATCGACGAAAACAAATTTATGGGGGTCGCCTAGTAACCCCCCCCCCCCCTTGGTCATTAAGTGTTAACTAAGTCCTTATGACAATGCATCTGCGGTGTAATCACGACGATACGCTATGAGGGCACTTGACGTTTTCGTGTGTAAACTAATACTCGAATCTGTACTGAGATGTGCTTTAAAAAAGTACAAAGGAATACTATATTTCAGTAAAGAAACTCTCATACAAGTATATCATTTATCACTACCACAAAACTTAACACAGGGCTGGAAATTTAAAAAAAAAAGCTGTCAGACATAACCTCTATAGTCGGGGAGTGTGTTTTATTTGTTGCAAAAAAGTGATGGCCAGAACACTGTTACCGAGTGCCCAGCGCACTGATGGCCCATCATTGACTAAACCTATCATTTCATGAAAAAAGCACTTTGTCAAAGATTTCCCTGGGGCCCTTCTCTTATAAAATGTATCGCTTCACATCCATAACATCGGGCAGTATGTGGTTTTGTTTTCATAAATTTATCGTTGCTAGAGATAAAAATATCATCATTTTTCCAATATGCGGGGTATGAGAATGCTACGACGCGTGGTGATGTGTTCCATCCGGGGGCTTAATACATACAGTAATAGTTGCACAGTCTAATATTTTGTGCAACGAGAGATTTTCAAATAACGGGTGGTCCCGAAAAATGTGAAAATTCCTTATTTTGGCACTGGTGTAAAGCTTTTATATCAACAATACCCCTATCTGTAAGGATTAAGCCGAGAGACTGTTTTTCTCTGTTTACAAAAAATTATGAAATTCTAATTTTGTATATGGAGCAAATACGAAATTCAGGCCTATGTTTCTATTGAATATAGCAATCCAAATCACGTTTTGTTTCCTTATTTTAAATTCTTCGTGTAACCACATAAAAGGTAGGGAATCCATTGAAAGCGTTTTATCTATATGAATCCCTACCTCTCACCGAAAATATGGATGACTTGAAATCTCTCTTTGCACCTTTAAGTACCCCGGGTATTAATTAGAACTCTTTGCCCATTGTAGGTCCGAAAACAGCCGTCCACCACCTCGCTAGTTTTTGTTTTTTGTTTTGGTAAATTAGCGAAAAGAAGCGTGTTCGGCCGATTGGAAATAAATTATCGGGACAACTGTAAACTGAAGTCATCAATGGATACATCATTTCATGTTCCCGTAACGAACGGACGAACACACTAGAGTTTCTGGTCGATTTTAGTCCTGGAGCTAGCACAACATTTTGTAAGCAAACACATCCTCAAGTACAAAAGGTTTGAGTGAATTAAATATGTTGCAGACTGACCGGAACCCATGAAACGCGATTCTTAGTGCCGCAAGTGGTTGCCTTAAGGAGAGGGTGCCAAAACAAAGTTTTGTACAGGGGTCAATTTTTTAATGTGATCCAACAGTTGACAAGCACACTTGTATGTGTCTAACCATAAGGAGTTCAGAAAAGTATAGTTTTTTGGTAAATTGTACAAGCTAAAGTTCATAGTTATAAGGCTAAAGACAGCAAACTCATAATACGGGTCTTTTCCAGTTGTACAGGCAGGGCTCAAATTTACAGTTGCCCCCGATTTGGAAAAAATGGTGCAATTATTGGTGGAGTTCATAGGATTAAAATAGGAATAGGTTTTGACGGTCTTAAATGCTTAGTTTCCGATGTAGTGGGCACCGAAGGTTCCAAACGTCCATCGCATTCAATGGGGCTTGATCTTGTTACTCCCTACTTTCTTAAGCAAGCATTTGAGACACCAAAAAAAACTAATTCTATTATGTTTATCCTATGAGCTCCACCAATAATTTCACCATTTTTATCCAATCGGAGCAATTTTAAAATTTGACGCCTGTACAACTGAAATTGACCCTTTTTTACTTGATTTTTGTTGTTTTTAGCCTATAATCTGAAACTTTAGGCTGTACCTATTACAAACTATAGCCTTTCTGATCCTTATTATTATACACATAACATGGTGTGCCTTTTCAACATGATTGGATGCAATTTAAAAATTTGAACCCTGTACAAACTTTGTTTTTGGGCCCGCCTCTCCTTAAGGCACCACTAGCGGCACGTAAGGATCACGTTTTAGGAGTTCCTGTCAGTCTGTCAATCATATTTAATCACTCAAACCTTTTGGTACTTGAAGATGTGTTACAAATGTGTGGCTAGGCTCCTGGTTTAATTTGTAGGAGCTTGTGCGTTCGCAGCTCAAAAATTACTTCCTTTGTACGCGAATCACCGGCAATGCTCATTGATGTTTATAGAACTTTGTTCTAATATTGATTAATTATATGGATGCTCTTACTGGTGCGACTCTTTTCTACAGGACTTTCTTGTGAATGAACTTCCATTTTTGTGATTAGGCCGTTTATTGCGCATCTGCTTAATTATGAAATAATTATTCTTGGTGATTTTAAAGGGGAAACTTGACTGGGTAATTAAAGATATAGAAAGTATCTGAACACTGACGGTGTGGTGTATTGTTTGCTACATAAAGGATTGATCGAAAACTTTGCTCTTCTAATAAAAGCTTATAATGGTAGGAGGCATTATGGTTTTTGTAAGTCCATCTTCCTCATGCACACAAAACCAATTCTAGCTGTGGATGCGGCTGTTGATGCTATAAATCGGAAATACTCCGCTCGAGAAATTGTTCTGTTTCAAAATTCGGCGCCTCTCTTAATTATGAATTAATTCTTGGTGATTTTAAAGGGGCATTTCGTTTATTCAACAAGCCTCGCCTCTCGACTTACCTAAAACTTTACAATTTTTAATCATTTGAATCGTTACGTAAATTATCGGCTGCGTGCCTAATGATATTACGTTCAATTTAAGATCGTATCTTTGAGAAATTCGTAATGTGTATTTTTCTGTCCGTAAACGGCGAACATTGAAATATTGCCCATAGCGATACAACATTTGGCCCATAACACGGATAGCAAGTTGAATTGAACTATAAACAGAAAATGATGTGCTAGGATCCGCACGAAATGCATCTTTTTAAGTCTTGATGTAGCAAAGCTACAAGGGAAGTCCTCTCGCCAAGCTCAACTTAGGCCTAATCAACTCATTAGGGGGAGTATGGGTTTTGAAGCAGTGAACTTTGAAATTTTCTTAAATTTTTCCTAACTAGTGGTATATAGCTGTTATACATCATATTGTAGGCCCTATCATAAATTTTAAAATCCATGTGAATTTTTGCTCTGATTGGCCATGGTAAACCACGTAAAGCCTCTATTGGCTAAACCTCTAGAACGAATCAAACTAAATAACTAAACATGGGCTATTGGGACGAAACTTGGATGACATATGTCAGTGGGTAAATACGCAGTGAAACACGAAGCCGATTTTTAATACCGTTGGCCATGCAACCAGCAAGCGACCAATCGCATAAGTTTATGGCCTAGCTTTAAATGTTGAAACAAAATTTTGAAAATCGGCCTTCCATGGTTCACTAGGCCCTGTATTTGCTTTAATCATGCAATGTGTGCCAAATTTTTCATGTTCATAGCATTTAGCGTTCTCTAGTTAGTTCGTTTCGGTTGGGGTTGGACGTTTGCGTATGTTAACGAAACGAGTTATAGACGTCTCAAAACTTAGACAAAATTTAGGTCGCTTTTGATGTAAATATGGAATTATTTTTCAAAATTTTATACTGAATTATCATAATTAATAATGTAAGAATCATCGAAATAGGTGCATCCCTTGTTCCTGTATAATTTTTACAATAATTTTCGTAAATATCGCAGGGTGAGGGAAACAATAAAAATACATAAGAAAAAAGTCACTTACCCAATGACATGTAAGTTACTTTAAATTATGGAGAGGATAATATGAGTATTTTTTTAGACTTCAATTTAGCCAAAAATAATGTTTTAAATAGTGTCATAAATAATATCTTTTAAAAATCTTAAATAAACCCCTTTACATTTTTCACATGATAAAAATATGAGAATGATGCATATTTGGCAAATTTTGCGTACAGCTCACTTTGATCGGTCATATCTTCGGAACCGAATGTCGCATTGGCGATGCGAATAAAAAGCATTTTTGTAGATTACAATCTTCACAATTTAGCCATTGGCATTATTTCATTTTCTTAAGTTAGAAATTTTTTTTATCAGATTCATCCCCCATACCCCCCCCCAATGACCAGAAACCATTTCTTCTGTTGTTTATCAGGCAAACCAATTCGGTCAGAGCTCCGAAGAACACGATAATAAGATCTGTCGAACAATTCATGTGACCAATGATTTTGTTCATTCTGTTTGTAATATTGACTGGAGCAAAGTTTTACAATTGTAAATAATGTTGATCAAGCTTATCGACAATAGGGCAAGATTTAGACTGTCTGTGATTCACTGCCCTGGAGAGAAAACGCATCAACGGCTCGCAACCTGAGTGGATCACAAGAGAATTTCTTACCCTAATCATACTTAATGGAAGCTTATATATCTAGCTTCAGATTAGGCATTGATGTAAATTGGCCAATGTTGGGCCGAAGGTTGGTTTTTTGGTTCATTTTTAGCTAAAAACATACTTTTGGGGCAAAAATGATTTTTTAATCTTGGAATTTTTGACATCTATATACATGGCCCCATCTATTCAAATAGTTGCAGACTATATTTTGTCCAAAAGCGCACAATACCTTCTAACTTTTACAAATATACAGTAATTATAATGGCGATATTGAGTGAAAATATACGTTTTTGGTCCTCAAATGTTAGGTTTTCTAAACACCCGAATAATAGTTAAACTTTTAGCTAGCGCATTAAACATCCATGTTTTATGCTCTAAATATAGGCTGAAATACTTAAATACCATTGGCATCCAGTTTACATGGTTTTTAGTATGATGTTTGACATTTCAAATCGGGTCCAATGTCCGTCGAAAACATGCATTTCTGGGCAAAACTATGATTTTTTGAGATCTTTGTAATCATGTCCTATCTATGTAAGTAGATTTTAGAACTTTGTCATACCTCGACCTGTTGACAGCTTAAAAGGCCCCATGTCTTGGGGAAAAGTGTACATTGCAATCAGTCTATGAAATCTAAAATACCTGTATGAATTCTCAACCCGTGATCTTTAAATTTTATTCGATTTTTTTTTGATATGATCTTGTGAAATGTCATACATTCATCCACAAACTCCGCCAGGGGGGGGATTATGGAGAATTTTTATGAATTTCTCAAGAAACCCTAAATGTGATTTTAAGGAATCCTTTGCCAATTTACATTCGTTTATGCGTTTGGATGTAATTTGTTGGATGGTTTTTTGTAAACTTTATAAGTTTGTTTATAGTTTCTGAAACTAACTTATCATAGATTTGGGCTGTTCGATGTCAAAAATAATCAATATCCTCAACAAATCGTTTTTTTTACCCAAATATGTATGATTTTGCCTAAAAATACCTCCATCTTCTGCCCACATTGGCAGTTCCCCACATTATCCTAATCTGAATGCCAATGATATCTTAAATATATTTTCAAGGTCTCATTTTGGAGAATAAACATGCAGTGTTTTGAGAAGCTTAGCTAACATGTTTAACTATCCTTTCACGTTTTGGAACAGCGAGTTGAGAAAAACGCATATTTTTCACCCAATTAATCGCCTATACTTGCTGTATATTTACAAACTGTAAAGAAGCTTATTGGTGAGCGTCTGGGCGCCAGATAGGTTCTAAAACCTACTTACATAGATGGGTATGTTAATAGATGTCAAAATAAACTAATATCTCAAAAAATGAAGGCAGAGGAAGGGGTGGGATGATGAGGAAGAGGTAAAAGAGAAGGGGGAGAGCCATCGAAGATAAAGCGATTGACCATAAAAAAAGGATGATGCATTTATGGTTCAGCCCAAAAGTAATGTTTTTGGCTATGACCCAAAAACCACCTTCGCCCACATTGGCAATTTCAGCATGCATGCCTAATCGGAAATTATACATTATGCTTTTCCATTGAGTATTTGAATGTAGGTGTATGTAGCTAGGGTTGGGACTATTAAACTCGTAAAATAAGCCACTTTTTTGAAGTTCCACTACTCGTACAATAATGATTCTTCCCTGACAGCACAGATGGCTAGAGTAAATTTCTTGAGTCGACGAAAATGATGGTGAACGGAATTTGGGCCGGCTGGTGAAGCTTTGAATGATTCTTTGGCAAAAGGTGTATTTGCATGTGAGGGTCACTTCTACTCAGTACTAAAATGGCTTAGTTTTTCTATTCCTTCGCTCCCCCTTCTTGTTCTCCTTCTCCTCCACCTCTTGTTGTCCCCCTTTGCCCGCCTGTCCAACAATGTCAATGTGATTCCTCTATAGTTTGTCATGAGACTGGGGTCACCTTTCTTTGGATGGGGACAATAACATTGGTTATCCACTGCTTAGAAAGAGTATGTCGGATGAAGACGTCAACACAAATGCAG
Organism: Ophioderma brevispina; assembly: GCA_023653785.1. NCBI lineage: Eukaryota > Metazoa > Echinodermata > Ophiuroidea > Amphilepidida > Ophiodermatidae > Ophioderma > Ophioderma brevispina. The sequence continues at coordinate 17,763 of JAMKCH010017429.1, forward strand.
CAGCGTGTACAATGTTGGCCATTACTTCGCCATCCAATGGAGGGCTTCTGCGGTGACTACACAATCCAGCCCTGCAATGTTTCTCATGCCACGGATTGCTTTCTGTATTTCCTCAAGGGTGGGCGATGGGTAGGTCTTGATCAGCTGGTGGAAGAGAAGATGTTAATGGTCCACTGTCGTTGTTTAGTACCAGTAGATCAGCAAAGTATTCTTTCCATTTATCAAGAAGCTATTTGTCACTTGATAAGGCTGACCAATCACGCCTTTGGTTTTGATCTGTTATTCTGGCCAGTGATTACGATGATGATTTTCCTAGTGGTATTATAATCGGCTTATTGATCAGCTTCCTGGATGTCTTCCATCTGCTGTTGAATAGAAGCCAGTTCGCCCTATCTGTATGACTCGTTTAATCTGGTATTGAGATTTGCTCCAGGTCTCTCTTGACTTGCGGGTTTTTACAAGTAAATAGCTCTTCTTTGTTTTGTCTCACTCTTCACTCAGGTTCAGGGTCTTACCTGACACAAAGCAATCCAGAGGTTTGCTTTTTCCGACCATACTTCAACGTTACTTCAACAAAAAAAAAAAAAAAAAAAAAAAAAACAATTGACAGCCCTTCCGTTTCAAACTAGTCATACCTCTCTATGTGATTGGTATGAAATATCATCACACTCAAGTTCCTTGAACCTGTTTGACAGCTCGCTCTGGATTCATATTGGTATCAGCATCGTGCAGCTGCTTCCAATCAAACTTTGGTCTATTGCCTGGTTTGCCTTTGGAGGTTCGCAGCTGGTGGTGTGGTGAGCAATTTACGATATACCGGATACGATGGTCTCAATCCAATTTACAGATTATACACGGCCCAAGTTCCGCAAGTAATTCAACCATTTGTTGTTGATGAGAATATGGGGGAGCTGCGTATGAATCCATGAATGATCCCTCCGGAGGCAGTTTCTAGTTTATGGAAATCTGGATTGTGCTGGGCGAAGCTATGTCCTTGGCATATATTCACTGGCATTCCACATTGTCATTGGTTTCAGCATAGAAGCAAGAGGGTCCAATCAACATTGGGTGTATATGAGAGCGGGCCTATTCTGGCATTGAAGTCGCCCAATGACGAGATGTTGTCATGTAATTTTTTTCACTTCTCAGCTGGGTCTTTGAGGGAGTCATAGAAGTCGTCCTTGTCTACTGTACTACTGAACTACGGTGCATATAGGCAGTGATTGTTACTTTGTAACTTGGGGGTTACCATGGAAAGTGGCAGTTTATTTTCTCTGGCTGACAGAGTTGATGCTTTGTAGGCCCCTGTAGATATGTTTGGAGACAAGTCCGACACCTCCATACCTCTGGTCGGTGTATAAAACTCCTTTGTATCTGTTTGGACTGGGTAGATGAATCTTCAAAAGAGTGCTTACTTTCCATAACAGATGCCTCAACGATCATCTAAATCGTCAAAATCGGTCTGTTAGTTGCAGTACGTAAGTGGTGATCTATTTGTTTCATTTCAAATTTACAAGGCGGTCTCAGACCACAAAGGTCCCCCGCCGTCGCGGTAGTAAATGGAGCGAAATATAATTTTAGATCACAGGGAGGGTTGTGATGGACATAAGGCGGTTGCAAACAACTGAGGCTCCTGCCATAGCAATTGCAATTTGATGTATCAAATGTGACTGCATTGACCATACAAATTTGTAGTTATTTGACCTTAGATGACCCTACTTGACCCTTGAAATGACCTTTAAAATTTTGGTTTAAAATGTCGACCACATCCAGAAAGTTTCATGACCTACCACAGATTGAGTTGACCTTGAAATGACCTTCAATTTTTTCTGTTAAAAATGTCGACCACAGCCACAAAGTTTCAGACCTACCACATATTTAGTGAGTTGACTTTGAATAACCCCACGACATTGAGAATTGACCTTCAACAATTTTGGCAATGACTGCTTACTACACCCTTCAGGTTTCATGATCATACAACACGTGTATGGATTTGCCTTGGATGAACCCAATGACCTGAAATGAATCAACAGTTTGGCACTGAATGTTGACACACCCACCATGTTTCATCATCCTACCACATACTAGTGATTTGACTGGATGACCCCGCATGACCTGAAATGAACCTTCCCAAAATTTTTTTTTTTTGGGGCACTGATAGTGTGGGTTGGTATGTCAATGAATCAGTTCCCGTAGGATTTTGTGCTAAGTTGATTTTCTCTGCTGTGTTTCATTCAATAGGGACCAGACAGCAGAAAATGAGGGGTTGCAAATTTTCGGATGCTGCCCCCTTCCTCAAGGGAGGAAAGGTTACTACAGTGAAAAAAATTTAAAATCGAGTAAAGTGTTTTTTTATGTACATTAAACATGTTGTCTCCTTATAAGGAATTAGAAAGTCTATATTTGCCTAGGTGCCGACCTTTAGTTAAAGCGCTATAGCCCCCATAATGGGTCAAAGTCACCCATGCGGGTAATATTTTGTTGAAACTGGTGTCAAGTTGTTTGTATTGTCTCACAGGATCCAAAAATGTATTATTTTGCAGTGTGTGACATTTGGTTGGCTAATTATAACCAAAATGTCGCAAGGGTTACATGGTCTATGTGGTCACCAGAAACTTTCCTGGATGTCGCATGGTGATATCAAAATATCAATCTTAAAATGCATTTTATGTCTTCAGTAGGACACAGGGAATCATTTTTGACACCACCCACTTTCGACAAAGCGGAGCTTTAACCCCAGGGTGACCTGAACCTTACGGGGTATACCGCTTTAACTAAAGGTTGGAACCTAGGCAAATATATATTTTTGTAACCTTATGAGGAGACGAACCCGTTATGTCTCATTAAAACACAATTTGACTCGATTAAATTTGTCCCTGTACTACACATCCCCCACCCCTTGAAGAAGGCGGATCAGTCCGAAAATTGTGCCCAACATCATTTCTCTGACAGTTTCGGTCCTATTGAAACCCAAACAGCCAACAAAAATCAATTGTAGCATGAAAAATCCAACGGGAATAACATACCAACCCACACTATAATGCTGACCACACCCACCAGTTCATCATCTACCACAATTGACAAGGGTATAGCAATTTTATCCCATTTGAACTTGAATGACCCCGCATGGACCTTGAAATGACCTTCAAAATTTTCCGTGCACTGATGTCGACCATCAACCACAAGTTCATCATCCTAGCACAATTGGCAAGGGTATAGCAATTTAATTCCATTGACCTGAATGAACCCGCATGACCTTGAAATGACCTTCAAATGTTTCGGCACTGAAGTTGACCACACCCACCAAGTTTCATCATCCTGCCACAATTGACAAGGGGTTATAGCAATTTAATCATTTTGAATGCATTTGACCTTTGACCTATGCCACATACCTCACCGTCGACTCATCCACCGCCTACTTGGACATCCATGGTGCGAAGGGGCACCATACTTGCTTAGATCAAAAGATATCGTGTTACAAGGCTTATACCCCATTTTTTACCATATGTGACCTTTGACCCATGCCACAAGCTCCACCTCCGAACTCATCCACCGCCTACTTGGGTGACATATATGGTTAGATCAAAAGATATCGTGTTTACAAGGCCTTATAAAAAACAATATAAACACTCTTTTCGACCCAATGTGACCCAATTTTTGACTATTTGACCGTTGACCCTATGCAATGACCACTTTACATCCCAGCAACACCTACTTGAGATGCATCTATGTTACGAAGATGGACACCCACACTTCCTTAGATCCAGAGATATGCGTGGGACTCACGCGGCACACACACACAGACGCAGGGATTTCTATAGTCCCCCTTTGCCAACTTAAGTTGGCGGGGGACAAAAAGATTGAATGACGCTGGCTGCCATCGTCTGGCATGTGCAAACTACATCAACAATGAATCTCTGGAAAATGGAACAACAGATTACAATAGGTACCATATTTAGAAAATGACTCATAGGGCCAAACATGGAACACTTGAAGCTTGGTGTCGGGGGTGCTTCATTCCCAGGTCAAAATTCAGTTGGTCCCGTTGAGCTGCGTTTCAACTGGGAACAGTTTAAATTCCAGTGATCCAAGTTGAATATCCAGTTGAATCCAGTTGAATCAGTTAATTCCGTGACGGAAAATGCAACTAATTTTCAACTCGGTTTTTACTGACCAGTTGAACTCAGTTAAGACCAGTAAACAGGAAAACAGTTGAAAACCATGTTAGTTCCGTAACGGAAAATGGAACAAATTCAACTGCCGGATCAACTGGAATTTGACCTGGTGTCGCATGTTAACACATGCGAATATATTGTGCTTGTGCTGTTTCGTTATTATATATACCTCATATATAGATCCCTGTCATTGATTGGTTAAAAGGGACGCATAAATTCAACTAGCTTCAAGAAGTGAACCAAAAATGAACTGGGAAGAGCGGCATAGTTCCTGAACTATGCCCGGGACACCCTTTCCAAGTTAAAACGAACTATTCATCCATATTATGAGTGTACATATTGAAGATGGTGTAAGAGATCGCATTGTGCATTTGACGGATATGCCGAAGACAGTACGGAGTAAACAAAAAAACGTAGTGCAAGCCTGATCTCTATACACTGGATTAGGCTA
>JAMKCH010017430.1:0-23474 GCA_023653785.1 Ophioderma brevispina
ACGTTTATCAATATGATATGATTTAGGCCTAGGTAATTATCTATTCTCTAGCGGAAAAAGCAAAATTGCACTGTAAATATAAATTACTCAGTCTTCTACAAATTACTCCTATAAAATATCGTTTTGACTAGTTAGTCAATATGACGATGTCTTAGTTATAGAGTTAAAGGACTCAAATGTAGAAAGTTTACTATTTTTTTTAACTGGGGTCCATATAGGAGGGCTTCACAAATCTTAGGACGCAAGGAGGTCACAAAAAATGTAGGGGAAAAATCTGCCCATATTAAATATTCTGATGAATTTACTCAGGCAAACAAAATATACATTATATATGACATGTTTTCTTTACTAATAATGGCAAAAAGGTTTATCTCAGCTTCTTTTGCTCGAAACCCTGTGTTTGAAGTCAAAAAGGCTCTGTGCTTTCCAGAATTTTGTTTCTTGTATATCCTTTTAACTCATTTTATCGGCAATTTGTTTTAATTTGTCGATAAAACACTCGAAAACGTTTAAAATAGCAATGTAATGAAACGCGATTTTAAACCTTTGTGCTCGCCTTAGCGCCTGAAGCTGAGACAACTTTTTGGCCTAATAACAGAAGATCACGCACCAGAGGACTGCATTTTGACATGTCGTAATCATTGGCCTTTTCCGGAGGGGAAAAGTAGAATTCAAACAATCAAACTTTGTCCGTAAACCTGTAAATTATTCCCAAAAAGATATGAATCTGCAATGAGCTGGATAATCGGTTTCTTGAAATATCTATTGTTGCCGTATTTCTTCAGTAAATCAACTCCCCGCAAGTGCTTTCGAAGATATGGTTTAATTCGTAATTCCCAGATAACGTATATCCATCATATATCCATTGGGTAGCAAATTTAGACAATCCCAGACATTAAGACACGCACATGCATGTGCATATAGCAATGACCACTGCAATTACTAAATGCTGCAATCCTACATGCACTGATGCGTGGACTCGGACAATTGACGGCTTTCAGACTCTCAATGGAATGGGTAACGTTACGAATCCACAGTTATTCAAAGGTTAATGGGACATTGATTCTACATGGTTTAAGTCAGTTTAATCAGCTTTCTCGTTAGCAAGGCAAGTGGATGTACATCACTTGTGTCAGACTCAAGAATTAATTTTACTTTGAATGATAATTATTTATCGGAATCCATTTTATGTGTTGGAGGGAAAACACGATCACGACAAATGCAAGTTTATTCCAGCTGCAAAACCATACTATCCATATAGCAATGGACGATTTCAATACTCGCTTGTGCTTGATTTCGCTGTTCTAATAACCTAACGGAAGCACATTATGTACAGGCTATACAAATCATATGCGCGTAATGCTGTATACAATTGTTATTAAAATGCAGTGGTTTAAGTCGGAGAAAGCACTCGAAGTTATTGATTCGTGCTATTCGGAAGCACGAATCAACACGTCTCGTGCATTCTCCTTATCATATTGTTAAGGCTCTAACGGGGATGTTTCATACGTTTTTTTCAGTATGTTTCATATCTTCCATTAAGATTCAAACGAAGTCGATATTTTGAGAAAATCGATTGATTTGCCCGCTACGCCTACCGTAATATGTGCATAAATCGAACTTTTTCCTTTTATTTTCAAGATTGATCTCGGCTTTTTTGTCAGAGTGTAGGCTAGTGCAGAGCAAACATTATAAACATGCAAAAAGTCAGTTTTATTACAATTGAGGGCGTGCAGAAATACAATATCCGCACTACCTGACCACGATTTGACGCCAACACATGTAAGCTTAAATTAGTTGTAAAAATAACATCGGTGTTAAGATATCCACACTCTCTACGGGTATTAGCTGAGTAGGAATTGTGGCTGACAATCGACCCAACACATAACGTGAATACTGTTATTATTGGACTACGAGCTTGTGTGAAAATCTCGTGAGTTTTCGAAATCCGTAACCCCCCTTCACCCCGGTCATTATTAAACGTCTGTGTTACTCTGGTGTTTTATGTGCTTGTATCCGTCGTATCCTGCGTCCTCTAAAATTTTTGCGCGCGAAATCTCAAGAAGCATAGTTGCTTGAATATAAAAAAATTTGGTAAAGACACCTATTAGAGGCTAACTTCAAGCTGAAGAAGAAAGAACTTTGACCTCATTCAAGTTATGTTTTTTATTTATTTTGTTAAAGATATTTCAGAACAATATGTTTTATCATGAAACGAGTTGATAGATGACCCTCTTGGAAGTCTACATTGCGTTTGCATGAATTATCCGTTTTAAAGGGCATTTGTTATTCACAGCCTCGTCCCTCTACTTACCTAAAAAAGTTGGATTTTGATATTACCTTCAATATTTCAAATGAGTAAAAAAAATGCCCCCCCCCCAAATTCGAATTGCTCTTGAAGTATGTAATTTTAATATTTATTATAGTATTATCTATTATTGCACAAATTTATTGAAGCGCTATTGCAATTGATCATAGCGCTGTACGAATATACATTTAAAATACTTAGATTACATATGATAACATAGTAAAATCAACAACAGCACAATTGAATATACAATAGACCAAAAAAATAACCGATACCAGAGCAACGATTTATCTCGCGTGATATGTCAGAAAAATAGGGTTGTTTCCGTAAGGTGAACCACTTCTTTCTGACACACTTATGAATTCGGAAACCTTGACGGATTAAACCGAAACGAATTCGTTAATGTATAAGCGTGGTCACAGAAAGAAGTTGGTCAACTTACCGAAACAACCGAAAATCAGATCACTTCTACCTTTGATTCTTCCATGGTCTCACATTGTGAAACCATTCTGCCATCCGATTACATGAAGCTACCTCTTTCGTCGCAAACATCCAAAAGGTTGGATATAGACAGAAATGCTGTCCCTTTGGATCCTTTCCAATCCTAATTACTTCCTCCATTGTTAATTCACGTACGCGTGCGTGTTGCAAAACCTCCAGTTTTAAATAAGCTTCTCCACTATGAGCAGTAAATCTCAATTCCCTTCCTTTAACCAGTGTATATAGAAAAATTACAACCCCATGGTTTTTATGGGTATGAATATTATGATACCCAGAGCACTCAGTAACGTTCATGTCATGTATGTCAAGTACACAAACCCCCTGAACTGTGTCCTGTGTGTGGATAGCAAATTTAAGTAATTCATAGTGTGTCTGGAGCTTCTTCTCTGTCTACCGTGCGTCCCTTTCAGATGTACTAGTGAACTGGAAATTTATGTATTACAAAGAAACCTATTGATGGTAATCAATGACCCTAAAACTAATACCCCAACTTTGCAGTAATGTTAGTGTCAGTAATCATCCGCGTCATGTTTTTCAAGAGATTACGGCATAGGTAGGGTCCGTTTCGCGAAAAAACAAAGTTGTAAGCAGTTTCGGCAGATTAGTCTTGTTCAACAAAGGTTATAATTTACTCGATCTGGATAGGATATTATAAGTTTTTTAACACTTGAAGGCGTAATTTCGTTACCATATTCTCCTACCGTTACCTTACTGCTGTGCACGGGTATTTTTTTAACCCTGCGAGTTTGTTACTTCTTGCTTCTTCTCCATGTAAATACAATTTATGTCAGGAAAGAATCAGATTGAGTGCCATCATGTCCCCTTGGAATTATTTGACTAAAGCAAATTCTATTTTTTTTTGATATCCCAAAAGTGACCTTGCACAATGTACAACGCAATTTTATAGTTTCAGACTCTACTTACCCAAGTACCACCTTGTCCAATTTCATCTCAGGATATATCAGTATCTTGCAGTTACTATGACAAACTGGCATTGGTAACCCCAACCTAATTGGGGGAAAAATATCATTAATCAGGATCACATCCACGTCATTCTTGGAGTTACTTTTGACAACACTGTCTGGTGACATTATGGAATTGTCAATTATCATGATACATCACGTCTCTTGGATTACTATGATACAACTCTGTCTGGTGACACTATGGCCAACTCTGTCATCAAAAAAGAATTTCTGGTCGGCTAAAATTTGTTTATGGACATTTTAGTCAGTGTGGCATCAGTGTGTTATCATCCACAAATACTTTATAGGTACTTTTTATATGTGCCAATTTTATTAATATTCTGGATTGTATTTTCACTGTACTTTTTAATTGCTTATTTTAAATTTGCTTGTCACTTTTATGTTGATTACAATAAAAACAACCAAACAGAGTAGATTTTATTAATTCTGCCTGAAATCACCCTGATATCCCATCCTGAATAGTAAACTTACAAGGAATTGGGGGAAGAAACTCTTATCTGCCACACTCCGACACCACAAAAACTTTTACCCGCTCATCCACTGCATTAATTTGATCGTTCCAATCTGACGATGTTGTTTATTCTCTTCCCCCTGCCCAGATGCAGTATTGGGTTAACCTAAAACGCACCCTAAAACACGCCTTACTAAAACAATGTCAGCAGAACATTGTAAATTTGCCAAACTAGGGTGCTCACAACATCAGTAATACATACATTGGCCACACTTCAAAATGACAACCATAATTACAGGCTGATTCAAAAAGAAGTTTACTCTTTTTGTCGGTGGTTTAGTAAAACCGAGTTATACTATTTGAATAAAACCACCCACTTTCCTGACTGTACACATAGTCTGGGTACTTTCTTCAGTTGCTATTTACAAACATTACAACAAATCACTAATGCGTGACAAGAAAGTCTCCATTTGTTTGCAACTTTCAATGGCCAAATGATTTTTTTTCTTTTTCCTAACTCACAAGTCCACCAATCAAGAGCAAAATTCTAAATGCTGTGACGATTAAATTATAATCGAATATTTATATCTGGCGAGAGGTTACTTCTCATAGAAGAAACAAATCAATGGCATGTTTTGCAATTCGTGAACAGTAATAATTTTACTGTGCAATACAATGTTTTAAGTTATAGCAGCTGGACTGTTTAACTTTTACTATGTAAAATTATGTTCTTATTATTGTATTTTAATACTTTTTAGTAATTTCTGTATTTCTTGGTTATAACTTATTGTATTGTATTCCAATTTTGTTGTATTATGTTTGACCCCTGGGCACCCCTGAAAAACAGTGATTACACTGATGGGGTTTCCCCAGGCAAAAGAAGATCTAATAAAAAAATAAATAAATAAATAGAAACAGATGAGTTTGCGATGAAAAATGGTATTACAATGCTTGATGAATAGGAAGATGAACTGAATTATCATTTGATTTATGGTTCTTGAATATAAAAGCCAAACTTTCATTTTGACAATAAAGGTTGCGAACCAATGGATCTGTCTGGTTCACGCTTTATTGATTTGGCCTAAATAGAAACTGATGCAAGTTACCCAGATGTGTGCAGTCAGGAAAATGGCTGATTTTATTCAAGTGAGCATAACTTGGGTTTGGCATGTGCAAATTCAAAAATTCCTTTTTTATTTAGACCTTCATAAATTGCTCTTTACTATGATATATGACTTTACAGTGAGTTTCTTTTAGATTTTTACAAAAACCACGACAAAAATGAGTAAACTTCTTTTTGAATCAGCCTGTATTTTGAAAAATAATGGGAAAAGGAGTGTATCTGTAGACTCAATACTACACCACCTTTTGGCATGAACATGAATGTTTTTTTCCTTGTTACATATTCTGCTTTCCCCTGATTTTACTTTTTTTGGCTATTTATTTTTCGATTTTGTATTTCTACTTCCATGCTCTTTCTGCTTTTCCCATCTTCTTGCAGGCTTGGTATGGACATCTTCTCTTTCTCTCTGTCGTAGGGCGGACAAGATAGCTCAATCAGGTAAGCGCTCGACTCCAGTGTATGCTCATCCATGCGTATAGGCGTGCGTTCGAGCCCTCTGAGATTCAGCTGTCTTGTAATTTCCCTGGACAAGAAATAAACCGCTTGGTTGTCTCGATTTACCCATATTCGGGGAGCTGGTCCCGGCTGCGATGGTTATCTCGATGTATGTTTGATGATAAGGGAAAGCGCTGATCCAGATCTGCTGCATCCCTTGAAATGATGCTAAATTGTTTATGGTATGGTTGGGCCACAGTGATCAGCGGCCATTTGTGAAAGCGCGTAGAGGCCAATAGCATAAGGCGCAATATAAATCTCTGCTATTATTATTATTATCTCTTTCTCTCTAAACCTTCCATCTTTTTCTCTTCTGATCTATGGATTCCTATTTCCTGTCCTACTCTTTTGTACACTTTCCTTTTATCTCTTTACCCTTGGTGTAGGCATCGGTCCTCTTTCCATGGGCCTATATGTCTTCCATTTTGCAGTTTGTTCTTAATTAATACAGGGTGTGCACAGATTGGGGTCAAACGTCACACAGGGGTCATTACAGGTCAGTCCCGCCCTCTTAAGGCCATCGCTCTTGCCACAAATCAATTGTTATAATCACTAGACTTGGTCAGAAGAACTGCTGATCCAACCTTTATAATATGAACACAGATTGGGGTCAAAGGTCAGGTGGGCAGCAAGTAGTCACCGCGTGATATACTCGTGCTTTCTAAAGCACAATCGGTCTCTATTTCCTTTTCCATTCTTTTCCTTTTTATGCTGGTTGGTGTTTCTACTCTCACTCCTTTTTCTTTGTCCTTCTCTTACTTATTCCTATTCCTTTGCTGTTCTTCTTTTCCCATCCTTCTCCTCCCTTTCTTCCACATTGTTAATATTTGTTTCTCTACTTCCCTGCCTGGGCGTTTTCCATAGTTTGCTTTTCTGTTTAGGGACCTGCAGCTCTATTCATTTTTGGGTGCGGCCATTTTGTGACCCACTGACTAGTGTGTCAGTGGGTCACAAAATGGCCACACCCTTCATTTTTTAGCTTATCACTACTTTGCTGTATCTTTTATAACTATTTGTATACACTCCCCTCATGCATGTTCATCAAGTTCATCTTCTATATGTTCTTATACAGCTACACCCCATTATTCCATCTCAATACTAAACCCCGTACTAAACCCATACATCCTCTTTCTCCTTCAGTAGCCAGGTTGAGTGTATGTTGGGGACGGGTGCAGGACTATATTCCGAAGGGTTTTTGATCCGAAAGGTTTTTGGTCCGAAGGAGCATTTGATCCGAAGGTAATATATTCCGAAGGATTTTTAATCCGAAGGGTCGTTTATCCGAATGGTCGTTTCTCCGAAGGGCAATTTGTCCGAAGTGGTATTTTGTCCGAAGGGGCATTGATCCGAAAATAAGTAATGTGTCTTTTCTCCGAAAGATTTTACTCCGAAGGGGAGTGTGTCCGAAAACACATTTTAAAAGAGTTTTTGTTCCGAAGGAGTTATGTTCCGAAGAATTTTTAATCCGAAGGGTCGTTTGTCCGAAAAAGAAATAAAGATTATTGTTCCGAAGGGTCGTTTGTCCGAATTTTCGGACTAACGCCCCTTCGGACCAATTTCCCTCATTCTAATTCGGACTAACGACCCTTAGGATAAAGAACCTTTCGGAACAACCAGAGACTATAATTATGAGATGAGAGTATTTATGTTTTCATAACCCTATCAAAAGAACTGGTGAATAACATGCAAATACCATGAGATCCATTCGACATTTCGATGAAGAGACTAATCGTTTCAGGATAACAAAACCACTAAACGATAAAGGTAAGAGATATGTTAAAAAGGTAAAAACATAACTAGGTCGCTATACGTTTACTCTAATTATACAACCCACAATTTTGCAAAATACAAAAACAAAAAAAAAACCCGCAAATTTAAATTCATTTTGGTTAAAATGTATCCCTTTGGACATAACAAAATATCGAATGCGACGGATCCCACATTCGACGGACATCACAACAGACTATTTTCTGTTTAAAATGGTTATACTTTCATACTGATCATATAGTGTAGTCCCTGGGGGGTTTGACCCGGAAAAAATTGTTATTGAGCTGATTTTTGCACCAGATAAGCAGAATGCATCATACAACAACATATCCAAAATCCCCATAAATCCCCCTTGGGGAAAAATTATATCCAAGATGGCCGCCAAATTAGTTATATCTCAGCTTTTAAAGTATATGTTGATGATTTTAGTGTTTTTGAATATGTTTTGGGGGTCAAAGAATCCAATTATGTACAAATCTAAATCACTGATGACTTTCTTCACGCCAAAATCCGAAATGGCCGTCATTTTATATAATTAGCTATATCTCATGTTTTTGAATATGTTTTGAGGTTCAAAGATTATTTTTTGTTTAAATCTAAATCATTGATGTTTTCCTTTACTCAAAAATCCAAAATGGCTGCCAATTCGCTGCCATTACATATAATTATCTTCTCACTGACATATACTTTCCTTTGCAGTCTCCTGTGAGACCCCTACTTCCGATTTCAACACAGAATAACTTGGTGTCATAACCCTGTTCTTGCACGTCAATGCGCAGACCAGTATATTTGTTTTCTTTCCGTGTGTGGGGTTTATGAATGTTATGTTCAAAAGGAATAGTGAGTTTAATCATAATGATGGACTTGGTGCGAGCCTTCATTAACAAGAACAAGATCCGGTTTATGTTGCGTGGAAAGGATGTCGGTAGTTCATTGTAGTACTGGAAACTTGCGTCTTTAAGGTCGCAATAAAAATTCCAGGACTGATCAGTAAAATGTTTAAGAGTGTCAAAAGCTTATGCGGAGAACAGAAATATGAGGCCACGTATATCTACCTTGGTCATGCATAATTTTACGACTATTGAGGACACGTGGGAGAGTCTCTTTATTCCCACATAAGGCACAATTGTGTTTATTTTTTTTTTTTACCCCAGCGACTCAAGTTATTTTTGGTGGGAAGTGTATGAAGAAAGCCATTTAACAAGAATTTCATTATGCTTTTAGGCAAATCAATAAAAAATTCACAAGACTCAGAACTCGAGATGGAATACTAATGTACCAAGTTTCAATGAAAATCCATGTTTTTAAAACCAAAATATATATTTAAAAAAACTGGTTTATCGTCTAAGAATTAAGCTTTTCTGTTAAAAACCTGCTTTTTAGTATTTTTTCGTTTTGAATTTTTGAGCGACAGTCGAAACATTTGTTTAATTCAAAATTTTAGCGCACACAGCTATGAAATGCATCCATCACCAACGGGCCGGTATTGGAGATATCTTTTTTTTACATTATTTTCTTTTGGTGTTTTATTTTGGGCATAATCAGCCTATACTTTGCATCATGACACAAACTAGGTGCGAAAGGTATAATGTAATTATGTCTTATTTTGTTTCCCGTTTTAATGTTTTTTGTAAGTCCGAAGGTGTGTTTTTTCGAAGATTCTTTATTCCGAAAGGCTATTATTCATATTAGTTTTTACTCCGAGAGGTTTTAAGTTCGAAGGGGCGTTTGTCCGAATTTCGGACAAATGCCCCTTCGGGCTAACACCCCTCGGATTTAAAACCCTCATATATTTTTCGGAACATTGCCCCTTCGGAGCAAAAATCCATGTTATTTTTTTGGAGAAACGCCCCTTCGGAAGAAAGAACTCAATTTATGTTTCGGACTAACGGCTCCTTTTTTGTTTTCGGACAAATGCCCCTTCGGAAGAAAACCGTTTCGAAAGAATAAACCTTCGGGAAATTAACCGTTCGGAGTAATGAACACTATTTTCGGACAAACGACCCTTCAGAGTAAAAACTTTTCGGACATATAACACTTTGGAAGAAAACCTTATCGGATATATGGACTTCCATAGAATAGTGTGTTCGGACAAACGACCCTTCGGGATAAAAACCCTTCGGAGAAATAACCCTTCGGAATATAGGTCTGTTCCCGTTACACACACCACACTGCACTTGCTCTGTGAATTATTGCATTACTAATCTTGTATTGTTTCTTATTTACCAATGATCACAGTTCTATTTTTGCAATATGTCTTATTCATGATCAATTGCAGCAATGCTCTGTAGTTAATAGTATTATATTTTTGTGTATTATATCATTGATAAAGGACAGTTTATCTGTTGAAAACCTTAATTCTTGCGATTGTAGACCTCTGGTGTTTTTTCTGTGCTCTGCAATTTATTATAGTGCACTTTGTCTCTTGTGCTCTCCAATTTGCTATTCAATCTTATTTTGTTGAGCATGCTTGAAGGGGCTAGAGTAAACGCAGGTATTTCCTATCATTCAATGTAATTGATGAACAACTTGAAAGGAGCTAGTGCAAATGCTCAGTAAGAATTTGATAGTGTAGTCATTAAATGTGCGTGTTCCGATCGTTTTTGGGACCAGTGGCGGATTTAAGGAAAAGGGCCCTGTCAGCAGCTTAAGGTGGGCCCCGGGCCCCTTTAGCGTCAAGAAGCAACGCAATATCGCACTTTTAGTGCGACTAAGGTGTGTCCGAGGGGGGCCTGAGAGGGACACTGCTGACTCTTAAATCCGCCACTGTTTGGGACCCCCCGATTCCCCCGTAAGTAGTATCGATTTTGATATCAGATGAAATGCCGTATTTTTTATTGTCTTCCTGAAATTTGAGCCCTCAAATGCATTCCATTCCCAAGATATAAACAAACAAAAAACCGCCGTTTTTTAATGGTTAACCATCAAGATTAGCACGGGATATTAGCACATCGTTGAATAGGGCTTTGCAATATACATTATTGCTTTTCCCATCAAAAAACCGCAAGTGTTTCCAACGGTACTTAATGGGGTGTATGTGCAAGTGCCAGGCTCTCATATCAAGTAGAGAACACAATAGATATAAATCAAGTATCTTTAAATCTCAATTATATGCAAACGTACGCCAAAAGAGCAAGAGCAAACGCTCAGTAGGATTGAAAACTCATAAGAAAAAATCACCCTTTAGTAGTATTTATGATATTTAATTTCATTCAATATTCAAAGTAATATTGCTCCTTGCCCTACTGAAGTTTAGCTACTGTTAGTATTGCTATTTTTATCTTTCCACAGGGCGAATTTCTGCAGTATCCCGTGCTTTTATTACATCTGAAATCACTGTAAAACAGAGTTAGAATACAATGCCACGTATATATAATATGGATATTTTAAATACATAAATAAAGAAATTTTTATAGAGCTCCCATCTATTATTCCACTCAATAATCTTACCCTTTCTATTCGCAATGCATTTCTCAATATCAGCGACAGATTGCAACACCTTTAACACTTAAGTGACCGAGGGGTTTCACTCCCGTTGGTGCCCAAGGGGGGGGGGGGGGTCCATGGCACTCCCCCCCCCAAGGAAACCACTTTCCCGAGGGAATTTTTGCACGAAATGTATACCACATGTGAAGGGTCATAAGACAACCCCAAATCAGCAATAACAAATTTGTTATTTCGACTGGAAATTAGGGGCAAAACATTGTTTTCAAAACACGCGAACATTGGGCAAAAAGACGGAAAATGAGCTATGCGCTTACATCAAACATTTTGAAACTTATTTTATGTTGATATCTATTCGAGAAGACCCAAATTACATATTTTTAACATAAAACCAGCAGTTTTAGGGAATCCTGTATTTTTTACGGGTGTTGCAAAATACACGTCATTTTCCCATAGAGTTTGTACAGTAACGGTTTAGCAATGTCCACGATGAAATTGTTTGTTTTCAGCACATAAAGGGTTAATTATTTTTAATGTTACTAATAATTGTTTACTTACATGTATGTGTGAACTTATATCAGCAAAAAAAAAAAAAATTGCTTTGGTTCTTTGATTTTTAAAAATATTCTCAGATGACTTCCGTTTTAGTTGCCCTGGGGGGGGGGGGGGCATGGGACCCCCACTAATTAACTCATTAACGTTTTGGTCGATTTTAATTATTTTGGTATGAAAAGAAGCGCATTTAAAGTCAGACAGTTACAAAACATGTTGGCGCAAAAATCCCACGCGTAAAGCGCCAGCGCGAAAACAAATTTTGGGGGTCAATAGGAACCCCCCCCCCCTTGGTCACTTAAGTGTTAAAGCACCTCAGTCGCAAATTACTTTTATTACATGTAATATTTTTCATACCATGAAGGATGAGGAACTTGTATTGACTGTTGTCAAGATCAGGTATTCCCAATATAACATCTTTCAAAGTAAACCTAAATTTATTATTATAATGATCATCTTTCCAAAACTTGGAAGTGACAATGCACTGCCAGAAAATACGACGAGGAATACTTTCAGTTGCAATATTACAAAATGTACACATACTGGACGTAACATAACGAAATTAATGCAGAGTTTCATTGATACCGATAATTCTGTACAGAATTTTGAACTGGGAATACCTAAGTTTAGTCCACAGGGAGGAGGATATTGGGATACTGTAAATATCATCATGCCAGTTTAAATTCATCTTTTGGCATCTTATAAAGCTCATCAACACAAATTTTGTAGACCAGTTTACAAACTTTCTAATTTGACTGAATAAGAATGAGCATATCATTTTGTACAGCCCCATTATCCTCCTCCTCCCTATCAACAATTTTCTTCCAAGTCCTTGGGATAGCATAAATAAGGGCATATTAAAAAAGTTAATATTTGTTCTAAAGGAATCCAAGGATAGAATATTACCATTATTATCTAATTTATCAGATAAATGTTTTTAAACATTAAAAATTAAAACTCCTTTATCATACCAGCTCTTTTTTTTATAAACTGTTACCAATAGAATTCACACCACTAAATAAACTAGGTGTAGCAGACGCCGAGACAGTGTTGGCGTCTGAAATATCGCCTTTTGCCTAAATGAGGAGTCACAAAAATGTTGAGAAGTTGTGTCTTTAAATGAAATTTAAAATCTATCATAATGTTTGGACTAGTACAAACCATTTGGGTGGTAAAGATTTGTCTGTGGCATTTTCGTATTATTGTATGAGGGTTTGAAGAGTTAAACGAAGGACAACACGAAAACGAGTGGAAATCTATTCTTTTTGGAGTGATGATCGCTCTCTTTGAGTGGAAATATGCTCTTTTTAAGTACAAACCACTCATTTTGGAGGGGTTTACAAGGGTTTCACTCTTTTGGGGAGTGGAATTCCCCCCCCCCCCGGGGAATTTTCACTCGTTTACATTTAGAAAGTTTAAAATTTGATTAAGCTCATAGCTCTATGCAGTGGGGGGAGGGGATTTTTACATTTTTTTACTACATTTTATTTATTTTTTTCTTGAGACGAATTGTGTCTCAAAATTTGGACAAATAAAAAAGAAAGCACTACATGGACTCAATAGTATTTTTTTTCATTGTGTGAAGTTTGCAATAGACCAATAGCCAGCCATGTTGGTGGACAAGATAGACGCATTCCAGTACTACAATACATTCACCTGTCAATGATCCCTGTGTAATCGCTAAACATGGATTGATTGACAGCTTAATGTATTGTAGTCCTGGAATGTATGCATCTTGTCCACCAACATGTCTGGTGGCTGACGTCATATTGAATACGGTATATATGCCTTGAAAGCAGAAGAGGGGTACACTGGAGTGGCATATATTGTGTATTTTTAAAAACACCACGGCACAAAATTAAAACAAATATATATCGCATAGGTCATAGCTTGTTTTGTAAAAAAGCATAGCGCATATATTAGTATTAGCACATAGCTTTTTAGCCAAAAGAAGCCGAGAAAAAGTTCTTTTTTTTTTCTTGGCCTTATGGTGACCAACTCAGACTTTCAGACCAGAATAAAATTTAAAGGTATCGAGAGTTGGAACAACTCTAATTAATATAGTAACCTCACATCTGTGAGTAACTTCTTACATCTCGGCGGGTATCATTGATAAGAGGGCACATATTCTAATAATGACCCCGTTGGAATGCAACTAAGAGGCCAAAGCCAGGCCCAAACTAATGCCCGTTTTTCTCGCCTGCCTAAATGTCTAGTCTTTGATAAATGAATTTAAGTGTCCCCTGGTCGAAAAGATAATAATATCTACCTTTACAAATTAGACGATTCCAATATCTTCAAAAATCGTTTGTACTTGTCTTGCCGACAAACGAGTCCTTGAAGGTCCTCGCGATTCCAATTCCTAGCCTCGTACGTACATGTACTCGAATCAACTTGTAAGGCTTTCGGCTAACGTAACACTAGTACTGTTGCCTCAGGGGTTGGTCATGTGTGATATATGGCTGTGATAAACGTAAGTTCGCACTCTACGGCAATAACGCAAAACTATCTCCTCATCGTCGTGTCATCGGTAAAATAACTTTCAATCAAATATGTTGGCATGAAATCTGTCAAAATTCGGTGTACCGACGAGGGCGACACTAGCCATGGCTTTGTATTTTGTATGATAATGAAAACAGATGCTTTGGATTCTAATCTGGTCTTTCCCTGTATGTTATGGGTGAATTAAATTTAATAAGTAATCGCTTTGTTTGTTTCACTTTTTCGTAAACTGATATGGAACCTAATTTCTGTTCATGACATATAGTTATTTGTTTTTATGCACCCGGTGCACTTTTGCGACGATTAGTGATACAATTCCACAAGCGAGTGCCAAGCGTCCGCATGGACGAAACCTGCCTAACCGATCAAGTCACGTGGCGTACCAGGTGCAGTAGGCAGCTATATAATACTCTGTTCAGTGAAGGGGTGCCACGTGGCCCCATTTTTGACACTTATATTCTACACATTATGAGATGCTCCAAGTTGTGACAAAAAACACATAGCTACCATAGTAAGATTTACTCTAGGGTTACATTATGACCTTGGTCTCCCATGTTTAATCTCAATGTACTATTCAAGTCATTTTTGGCATCTTATACTGACACTTATAGTTGAAGTGTGGTGCCAAATTAATAGTCGCAGTGTCCAACTTATCCTGCCGGTATCCCATTGCCCTTACTTAACCCTCGTCTACCGAAGGTGGGTGGTGGTTACCACCCCCTTCAGGTTTGCTAACCATCCCATTTTTGGTGCACTTATTTAACGTAATTGTCAATTGACCTGTTCCGCCTCCTTTTTCAATCCAAAAAACCAAAACATCTAACCGGTAATAGGTAAGATACCGGGTGCTCCCAACGTGATGGATGGGGGGGGGGGGGGGTGGCACCACCCCCCCCTTTCTAAGATAATTACCGACATGCCGAACACAACACCAAACTCACAGACTACTGATTTGGTACCATAGATAGCTATGGTCCCAACATGCCCACATTACGTCACAAGGACGTCATAAGTTTTTCGCTTCCACAAACTGGACATTTCCATAGACACACACACATGAAAAAATTCAATTTTATTCGGCAAAAGGTTAGGAAATCAGATTTTCATGCGGTTTTTCGACTCTACTTGATGGAAATGACTAGTTTTTATAATGACAGCATTTAAAAGCTATAATAACGTGTTTGAGGAGTCGCTAAAATTGCGAATATCAATTGTCGCACCCTATAATTCATTAATTTTTCGTACTTTCCTCAACAATGACGTCATGGTGACGTCATTATGGGGGTGTTTGTCTTATTTGGTACCAATGGAAGAAGAAACCTCTAAGCTATCCTTTGGTACAAAATTTACAGGATCGGGTTGTTCAGTAACGAAATTACAGGGGGGGGGGTTTACAAAAATGGCTCAGGAGACGAGGGTGTAAAGTCGGTCACAAGTTTTGATGTTTCTAGGTACATTGGACCGCTGAAGTCAACTCCCATGATGCAACTTGGCATCCTTGAGAGGGAAAGGGGTAAATATACAAGGTATCAATTTAAATGTTGAAGACGGGCTAAAGGTGAATAGACATGTACATATGGGCTTACGGATTAAGAAAAAGTAGCCTATAGTTTGCTTTACCTACAACCGCTTGTGCATGCACACAGGCCAAAATGTTCAAGTCACCATGGGAAAATATTTATAATGATCCATTGGGTGTCAATTGCTTTCAACTTGTTGTATGGGCAATGTTAAGAACCGGAAATATAAAGTTGGCTTTATGTTAATCAGCTCAAAGGTATTGAGTAGAGGCTCGTGTGCTGATCCCCCATAGACCCCTGTGGGCCCTATTAATATTTCCTCATAATTGTCAAACAAAATGCATAACACTTATGTACATTAAGTGTTCATAGCATGAAGACGTTTTCAGCCTATTTTAAGAATTGGGAGTATGTCCAAACAAATTCTAATAATTTACAACTCAATGACATGAACTTAAAGTTTTAACAGTTCACATTTATGGGTGACGTATTGTAGAAGAGGATGGCAGTTCAACGATGTATTCCTCACAGCGAAGTCTCCAATATGTCAGGATGTAGTTCTTTTAAAATCCACGGGTATATTCCATAGGAATTTTCAAGTCCCTTTAGGATAACTTTGTCCAGCCAGTTCAAGACGACGGGGTTGTTCCCCGACGACACTATATCCACAGTCAGCAAGCCAGTATATAATAAATGCCAAGATTCTATCTGTCCACATTTTGAATCCTATCCTATCCCAGCACACTTTTTTCTTTAAAGGTGGACAGTAGAATAATTGTCATGTGAGTGCAACAAAGTTGTATCTGACATTTTTTTTGGCGAAATGAGTTGATATGAAAAAGTAGTTCATTCCGCTTAATTTGATATACATTTTCAGGTGACAGTCTCAATTGGCTTGTCAACAAAGTCGTAACTGGTAGATACGACTTTTTGTTTGCACGACACGGGAAAACTAGTAATGTAGATACATTTTTATTTCTTGTAAAGCGATGGGTTTAAAAAGATGTATAAGTAAACAACCCCTAACCTCCCAAATATTTTGTGAAAAGAGCAATTTTCATTTTACCAATTTATGCTAATTTATGTATTTCCCCCGGCATCAAAACCTTAAACATATCAAAAACAAAAATGTAGTTACGACGACGGGACCTTTTCTTACTCAATATTACCTATAACTTAATTAATTACAAAAGTAAATGAATACGCATATTTAACCTATATTTCAAGTATACGCCAATTTATTGGAGAGTTATTAGGCTAATTAAGCCTAATTAGGTTTAGATACAACTTTGTTTGTACTCAAATTGGAATTTCCATTGTCGTGCAAAAGGAGAAAATCGGTGGAACGCCGTTTAAGGTGGTGGGCAAATTCCCGTACTGGTAATTTAACGACTTTGTTGCACGACACTGGAAATCATGTGTATAGTTACGCCATTTTAATTCGCCATTACTTATTAATTAGTCGACTTAGTGGGAAAGTGAAATATTTTTCAACATCGTGTGTAAGAATTCTTTTTCATTTGAAAAGTCCCAAAAGAATGAAACACACACACGCTTCTCCTGTAAATCATGAAAATGTAAGATCGACTTTGTTGCACTCACATGACGAATAAAAGCTTTTCACGTGGAATCTAAAATATAATAAATCCTAGCACTAGGCACTGTTATTGCTCTAAACCATTCTTGAAGAACAAAACTAACTATAACTTCTAGCTACTGACTTGGCTACTGCTGGTCCTGAGTCGTTCCAGTGAGCACTTATTTGTCCTCTCACAGCTAGATGCCCTTTATGTAATAATAACTAGAATTGCGCGGTTCTCGGCTTTCGCAATACCAATGTTAGAGTTGTTTAGTTCCGAGCGGAACCTTATCAGACGTGACCTTTAGGGACGTGACCTGTGACTTTGTCACCCTACCTATGGCCCTGCTAACACCCTAGCCCCCCCTTGCCTATAACAGTGTCCACTTTAATAACTTCCCCCCCCAGTCCAAGGTCCTAACTTCAGTGTCCTTTCAAAACTGCACACAAGATTTTCATTTCAACTGTCTCAGAACCCCTTTTACGCTGCCACGAGCATCCTTCCCAAGTAACTAGATTCCCCTCATCTAACACAGGTTTCCTTTCCCACAACCCAAGGTACTGTGATTTCCAAAGTACCTCCACACCCTATACCAAACCCGTCACGTTTTCCTCCCTTTCCCATGCCCAATTCCCAACTACCCTGGATCTCTTTCCTTCAAACAACCCTAAGAATCCTTTCTCAACTACCCCCCAGGTTTCCTTTCACATTAGCCAGGGTCCGCTTCCTGCAACTACCAACCCCATGATTCCCTTTCAAGCTACCCCGGGGTTCTCTTTTCCAACAACCCCATTTCATGGATTATGATGAATGCATCTCACCACCTTTTTCACTCCATCAAAACACCACACAAGCCCTTTTCGGCCCTTGAAAAGACTTCAACGCATCACACATTATCAATTATAAGGCCAAAATACAATGTCCTCTAACCAAACCGTTGACAGAAGTGTAATTTCCACCCAAATTCAAAATGCAGTACCTACCCTCATACGTGTGCACACTCACTGTCTTCTATTCTAAAACCACAAATTTTTGGGACCCTAAAAGTAGAATAGACCGATTTTAATATCAACTCACGTCTGATAATCATTAGAACATACTTTGCACTTTCCATTGGATCTCCTCACAAAAAATACATCATCTGCTGCATCATCTTAATATTAATGACTTCATGGAAACTACCTATTTTGCAAAGCTGGTTTGCTTTGCAACAAGCTTGGAAAACCCCAGCTATTTATAGTACTTAGCTCAATCTAAAATCTCTCCGACTTGTTGTAAACACTTTGCAAGGATCATATTTCACAAACAACTTGACTCAGTTTTCTAAATTGAGCAATTTTTAGCAAATTTCAATTTCTTTTTCCATAATAAAACACGTACTTTTTTTTCGTGAGAAATCCTAATATATATAATGCATATCACATAGAGGGTTTTTAAAAAATCGCGCCATTAGTAGAGCCGCGGTGCTTTGCCCCTCCCTTAGAGGCACATTATTTCAAATTAATAATGTGGTCGCGGTATTGATTTTTTTTTTTAAAAAAAATGAACATGACCGACTTTAGACTCAATTTGCAACATTTTAAAATGCATTTAAAATAATTTTTCAATTTTTAACCCCCCATTGCATTCCCTAAGCCACTCCCGTAAAGTCTAACTCTACATTTCCCGATGAGGGCGCACAAATTTTTCAAACACATGGTGTTTTTTGCATATAAATAACTACAGCTCAAATCAAAGTCCCTTCTATAGAAAATCTCACCTTTGTTATTCCGGATCCGTAATTTTTCCGTTTTACACGGTATCCTACAGCACTGTTAGGATGTGCTAAATTTAACTGCTGATCATCTCTAACTTTGGAATAAGCATTGGCTATCTTTAGTCTAGATGACTATTTTTTAATTACTACACGAAAAATAATATATTTCAAAATCTCTGATCAGCCCTTTAATGCCATTTTTGACACTTTTCAATTATCACGGATATCCGACCCATGCCTTGTTTGTAGGAGAAATTGCTCCTAGAATCTAACAAGAAAAATACGCTATTCCCCTTCTCATCGTCAGGTTGGGAGTCATTTTCCGAAAAGACTTTAGGGTATGCCTACTGTAGCAGTTTCGAGCGTCGGGCAAGAGTACAGTAATTCACGCAATAAAACTTGACCAAACTCACGGGGGCACAAGATTGGATGCTCGCCCACATACCCAAGATCGACGCACTTGACCTGTTCCAGTTCTACTCATGTGGAGTATGCTTGCCCTATGATCAACCCCTACCAAGATGCTTTGTTCAGCATTTAAATGCCTCCTGCCGGCTTATCGCAGATGTCTTCGCCCAACAGCAACTAAGCAGGAGCAGATTATCATAGGGGCTTATTTAAGGAGTTCGTTTAACCCCCCCCCCCACCCCCCACTTACCCCCCCCACCCCCCACTAACCCCCCCCCCCCCCCCCCCCCACTATAGAAAAGGTTTGACACCTTGGGGAGTTAGTATGGACCCACTATACCAATGCTAGGCAGTTATAACTCTCAAATTGTGGTATCACTTTTTTACTAGGGGCTAATTTAGGTAAACAGGGGTCAACTTTTAAAATGCTCCATCCACGTGAAATGTATGCCAATTTGTCCATCTAGTCATAAGCATTCCAAAAAAAGTAAGAAATTCAATCTCAATTTTACATTGGTCAACATTAAAGTTATAAAACCTAAATAAATTTAAATACTTTGATTTTGTTTTATGTTATCTTTATACCGAGATAAGGGTCAAAGAAGGTCAAACGCCAATTGGATATGTTCCCTATGACCTATTTTGTCGCATAACTAACTATATGCATTGCATATGCTACGAACATTCCTTATTTGATACAAACAGGGTAATAAAAAAAATAAAAAAAATATATCATTTTTTATTTCTTTTCTGATTTTGAACCCTGTGCCAAATGGAAATTTACCTTTTTTAACCTGGTTACATTTTTATACCCTTCACGCCAAATGATTGGAGCATTTCAAAAGATTGAACCCCTGTTAACCTTAAATGGCCCCTATTTTAAAGTGACAACCACAATTTGAGAGTACTAACTGATTCCTCTCCTGCATTGAATTAGAGGGTCCATACTAACTTACCCACTGTAGTGGGGGTTTAACGATGAATTTTTAAAACCTGAGTCCGTGCTCCTGCTCTTAAACAGAGAACTTATGCATCCTAGCAGGAATTGCTCCAGACCATCCAAACATTACCCGTGGTATGTGCGAGTATGCAAATTTAATCTAATGTTTTTTGAAGCACGTATTTCAGGAACAGAGACCTGCTGCCAACCGCTTAAATCCAGAGAGGTTTCTTAGGCAAAGTTCAACCTCTTTATCAGTCTCTAAGGAGCGTAAGAGAGTCGCATTGTGGAAAGAGAACTTGCTCTTAACAAGACACATCTATTGGTATTGAACCCGATGAACATCTTTCACCCGGAGCTGACTCTCATGGGCTGTATGGCGATGTCAGGTCAGGGAACAGATCAGGACACTACCCCCATACCGGTCCGTTGTGGAAACCGCACACAGACATGGAAATCTCTTGGTCTGCCTGTTGGAGCAACGATGCACTAACAAGGATCTTGCGGTATTCAGTGAGCCAGAGCTGTACGTACCCATCCTGGCTGAATCATATTTGAGACGCCCTGTGTTTGGCACCGATAAGAAGAGCATCGTTGGGCGGTCGTCGTCCTTCGTTCGTCTCCACAAACAGTTGATTTAGGTGGGTTCATACTTCATCAGCAGACTTCGCGCGACGCTAGTGACCTTTCGAACAGGTTGTCGCCCGGATGCATGCAACATACCTTTGCGTAAAAAGCATGTTTCGAAAGGCTAGCTTCTGCCGACGTTTGCCGATGAATTATGAACCCCCTACTGCCCAGATTCCTGGCTTAATTTAAATGACCCTTGTGCTAAAGAACCTTTGTAGGCAAACCTATAAGGTTTTCTCCTCTATAAAAAAAACCTGGAATGATATATAAACGACTTCCTTATCCTCCTCACCGGTTTTCATACGTTTTTGTCCTGACTACCCTCGGGGGCGAACTCTTCAACCTGAGTTAAAACAATCACTGGGCAGCACTATCGTCTGGGTGTACCTTTTCCCCAGATTTCTCATGACCCTACGTGACTTTTGACGCGCGGTAACGGTTTATGTCACTGCCAGGGGGGATCCTCGCAGTTTAAACTTGCAAGATTTTACATTAATTTTGTAGGTTGAATATTAACAAATTCGCCTTTGCTAACACTCACGAACCCATGACTTCTTAAAATAGCAAATTTTAAAAATTTGAAGTAAGATTCAAAAAATAGATGAAATTTCAGGGTCGCATTCAACATGGGTATAGACACAACGATCAGTGTTATCAACCAATAGACATGAAAATGTGGTCTAATCCAGCTGAGTCCCTTTTTGAAAGATTGTTACTTAGGGCGATCATTAAGCGTGTACCAAATGTTACAACTTCTATCAGAAAGTGCACGAATTTGCTCCAGAAGGGCCTTAAAAAACTCTGAACGAGAATAGTATTCACTGTGTGATGATTTGCCCAGGGTGCAATATTTAGTACGAGGTCTGTGGAGTTGTCGTACACAGCATCTTTAAAATCCGATATTCGAACATTGTCACACTGTGTGATATTTCCGATGTCCATTATTGGGGAATGTTATTCTTCATACAAATCTTATTCAATATGCCAATAAAATACGATTTGGGGCTGGGATTTTTGAACATAGTATGAGTTTTACAGATCCTCCTTCAAATATTTTAGTCTGACTTTCCGTTTTAATATTTTTTTCACCGATCTTTTTTTTTACTCGATCTCTATTATTCTATGTGGACCACAATTCTGTGCGTTGGGTTATGAAAAACTCGCGATAAAGTTAAGTTTTAAACGATTGCAAAAAATACTAGCCACTTTCGAGAAATTATGGTAGTTTACATCGCCGCGTGCAGTAACGGTTTGGGTATGTGTAAAAAATAATCATTTAGTGGTTAATTGGCTAACCAAGGTATCTGATTACCTAACGTCTACTGTTATTATGTTCTATGAGTGGTATATCTACGGCGGTCCGGTTAGTACGTATATCCTGTTTCTAAAATTGAAAAAAAAATTGAAACCAGCTTGCAAATTCTCAAGACTGGAATACTACCGAAAGTCATTGTGGGAAAATGGATTTGCCCGTAGAGATGCGTGTTAACTTTTCCGTGTCTGCTGAAGTATCGAAGTACCCGACAAAAAAAGTTCAATTTTCTCGCTTAGGTTCGAGAGTTCAGCATCCAATTACGATACTATTTAAAACTAAAACACATAGTAAACCACCCTCTGATGCAAAAAAATTCCATAAGAAACCCCTCCGTTTTCATTACACACATTCTCTCTGACGGATGATATGATACGTTAATCTCTCGCGCAGTACCAATTTAGATAATATCTTTCGCAGTCTGTGACACAGACTTACACACTTTCCGGACGCCGTATGGTATATCCTAATACAGGACTACTATGCTAACTATATCCAGAATTTAGAAGAAAAAAACATACACCGTAGCTGACTATGTTTCAAATATTCCCCTCAAGCGTAGTTCACACCCTTTAAACAGTAGCACAAGTTCTTCGACCGTCACAAGATTTAAGCTTATGTAATACTACCAGTCGCAGCGAGCAATCGGCGTGCGCAAAAAATTTTTGACCCAGATCAAAGGCAATATTCAGTTTTTGTAATCAGATAATCGAAAAAATATCATAAAAAAATCAGATTTTTGCATATTTGTAACAAGTACAGGTATCCTAACAACCCTGCAAATGATAGGACAGAAGGCAACCTAATAAGGACAAAATCGGAAGTTTCGAGTCATACTGTCCGTTCGGACACTTACTACAACAAGTAAGTGAAGGGATTGTATCTGCCAAATATACTCCCCCTCCCTTGAAAGCACTGTCGTTTTCTTCCATTTCTGTAATTTCGTCAGTCGGAAAAAGTAACTTATGAGAATTACACAGACTTATGCTTCACTTTTTCATATTAAAATAGTCTGCAAAATTAAAGATTTTGACTCTTTCGATAAATCACTGATAGTGTCTTCAAGTGTTACGCATGTCTCACGAGCAGAAATCGCTCGGTGCGACTGAAGTAGAACGTGGGTTTTAATAATTTAATATGCATGACGATTTACTGGGGAACGGTTTAATTTTGTTAGAAGCTAGGCATGCGCAAAGCGGATG
>JAMKCH010017431.1:0-48615 GCA_023653785.1 Ophioderma brevispina
TTCATGTGTGGTCAATAAAAATATAGGCTAAACATTCAATTGACCTTACATTGAAAAGCTGAGTTCAACTGAATCATAGTGCAATAGGGGCTCCCCTCATGTTGATGAGGGTAGGTCACGTGCCAAGGGTCAACGGTAATTCAAGTTGGAAGATTATATTCTTTGATATTATAGCGAGCGCGAAAGCCGAGAACCCCGAAATTCTAGTTTAAACTGAAAGTACCCTAAACAAACATTTCAATTTGCAATTCGCTTACAGAGTTGCGTAGTAGTCTAGACCCCCTTGGATATGAGCCGCTGTGTTCAGTATCTACCAAAAGAATGAGGGATAAAATGTAATTAGTTTAGTCATTTTCTCCTTAAAAACGTCAATGTTATTTGGCCCACTACGGTTACGATAGAAAAGGAAAAAGGAGCTAGCACTCTACGAAACTTATAGGGTCTAAGGACTTGATTTTACGACTCAAATTCACTCACCCGGCGGTAGTTGGTCTAGATCCTGGAAATACCTCAGAAATCAGTTTCACCATTGTGAAGAATGCATTTGTGACTGATTTGTTAAATATCGGTAGTTGCGTCCAGATGAACGAACATCTGAAGAAGTTTGTGCTTGCATCCTGTAGCATATGGCTGTTTGAAAAATTATATAACCATACCGTTTGTCAACTTTAACCTTAACCCAAGAATATAAAGCAAGCGTGAAACATTTGACAAAAGGGTGGGAGTAACAAAGTCAAAGAAAGCTTTACATTTTGCTATAATTCCCCAGAAAAAAAATTGACACTATAGATCACGGTAATTGTCTATTATTCGCATTAAGTTTGTGACTTTGTGGAACGCCAAAGACCAATACCTTCGACCATTGTTTCAATAGGTAACAAGGGTTTTTTGAATATTGTAACCATTGATTTGTTCCCAATCGTAACGTACGTTCCACATTTTGTGTCGTCTGCCAGAATTGCGAGGCACTAGAGATTACTCTGGTCGTATCTCTGTGTATCTGTGTTTCTGTGGTATCGTGTATCTGTGTGTGTCTTGTGTCTGTGGTCAAAATTTTACCCTTAATAAATGCATGCCCATATGATTCCGTAATGTTACAGATAGTATTGGTGAAAGGAGAGGCAGTTTGGGTGACATGTTGTTGACCTCATGACCTTGTGACCTTCATTTGACCTTTGGGCCCCATTCCAACACTATGGCGACGACACTTGTGGTCCGGGGACCTACTATTCTTTTTGTTCTTATAAGATTACAACAATAAACTGAGAATTGTGAACATCCTGCTTATTTGCAATCACGTCGTACCCTTTTTTGATAAATGCATTTTTTTTCTACTTTTCTCAGTTCATAATACAGACTTCATTTATCAGCCAAATGAACACCAGATGAACGGAAAGAGTTTTGTAAAGGAAAGGTGGGTTAAAGCGTTTGGAACAGCTTTAGTGATTTTAAGGTATGGGTTTACAAAAAAAAAATTTAAATACTAGTACATTTGCGTCATAGTCATCATGCTAACTGCCTTATTAGTTGTAACCCACATTTTAAAACATATTTTAAGGGATTATTCTCCTTTTTACTTTCACATGTTGTTTGCATCTTTGATTTAGTCACGGCTTGGTGTTTGTGTTAATTGTGAATAATTATATTACTTTAATCCCCCATGTTTTAGATGTTTCGACAGGACTGTCCCCTATAAAAGCTGTCCCACTCAATGCCATTGGATTTTAAACAAAATTAAAAGTACAAAAATCAGAAGTTTATTTTTCTGTGAAGGGTAAGATATATGGTATGTTGACTTTAACCGTGTGTAGTTTGGTAAAGTTCAATTTGTCCCAAAAATCATGAATGGAAAAAAGTAACTAGGGGCTAAATGTGCTTCTGAGAACAATTAATGTCAGCAGGCATGTTCTATGACCTTTGACCCACATCTAGTGAACTTGATAATTTGAGCAAGATAAGTAATTAAGGCAGAGATTGTAATTTATAGGTTTTCAAAGAGTGCAACCTTTAATCAGCCGTAATTGCCTTTGATTAATTTGTGAGTACACCTCATATAGGCTTGTGTCAGGGTTTAATGGTGTTTTTGACCAACTTTGGGGATTGCAGCCACTAGATTTGAGACTGAGGAATGTGTCTGAATGTTTCAAGAACCCCTTTAATCACGCAAACATGTATTACACCCCTATTGTGTACTCTGATAGGTACTGTGATCAGAGGATCGGTCGAACCGTAGTGATAATCGCAGCATTTAATTTGAGACCAACGCAGCAATTTACAGATTTTATGAAGAATGCCACTTTAATTGGCCTCAGACCTTTGACCCCAATGTGTTTACATCCTTATGGATCTTGGCTTAGTCGTGGTTATTCAGACTGTATTGGTGATCATCAGCAATTAGTTTGAGGACAGAATAATGAATTATAGATTTTCAAGGAAATGCCCCTTTTAATCGGCTACATTGTCTTTCGCCACTCAATCGTGTACGCACTATATGGGCCTTGGGTTAATGGTTCTTTTGACTGAAGAAATTGTGATCATCCCACAATGATTTGTTGTGTAGCAAGGAGGAGGAAGTCATAGATTTTCAAAGAATAGCCTTTTAATCGCCTAATGCATTCCACCCCAATTGTGTACACACACCTATATGGGCCTTGGGTAAATGGCTCATTCGACTGAAATTTTGACCATAGCAATTTGATTTATGGCACAGAAGAAGGAATTTAAAGATTTCAAAGAATGCCCCTTTACTCGGCCACATGAGCTTTGTCCCACCAAATTGTGTACGACACATATATGATTGCTTGGTCCAATGGTTCTTCAGAAAGTTTGGTTTGGAATGAAAAATCGGCCCCAAGCGTTTGGGTTAGAAGGAAAGGCATTTTTAGGGAGTGGTTGGAAAGAAAGAAAGAAAGAAAGAAGAGGGAAAAGGAAAAAAAGAAAGAACGGCCTAGGAGCCCAAATATGTCAGCTGTGCTACGCACGCTGAATTAATGAGATTTTTGTTTTGTAAAGACGGAGAACTACGGAAACAACAGGGTTCCTTTTAGTGAAGGATTTGGCAGATTTGTTCCAACTTGTTCACTTAGCAGATTAAATGTTCAACAAAACTCATGATATCTTCATGTGGAATGTCTATATAGGAACAAACTAAAAATTCTCTGTAGAAGCCTGAAAAAGAAAATGCTCGTTGTACGTTATTAAAGAGTTTGTTTTTGTTTGGAGTAAAAACAAAAAACAAAATCGTTTATTTCATCTACTAGGGGCCAAAAGCCCTGTATGGTGCTTTGAATTGATACGATTAATCATGATAGTCGTGCTTATTCCCTTCGCAATACTTTTATTATTCGTCGTATATATTTACTGTTATTATGCCATTTGTGCGGTCTTACTTAAAAACATGTTACATTGATATCCGAGTCTCTTGCGAACGCAATGATGTGGACCTAGTTGATCATAAATTCATTAAAATCTTCAAAGTTATCCATTGCAAGGGGTGTCTACAAATTATATTGGGACTTGTGAAGTTTCTTATAATTCCATGTGTTATAGTTTTGCTTAGTCATCCATTATATGCTTTCTTATAGAAACTAGTGATATCGTTGGCCGCGTCACATAGTGACGTATTCGATATTTTGGACTTTTTGGAGGATTTGGCATTACGTTTGTTTAGTATACTCTATATAATGCACAAATTCAAGCTCAACATCAAAGTGGCTTAATTAGTAGAATATTAATTAACAATTATGATTATTGGCAAAACATTAAAGCAAAAAACAGCATAATTAAAAAAAACGTATTTGTCGAAATTCTATTCTGCGCAGGCCCATAGGCATCGTATCTTAATTTTGAAGTATTCGCCACTTCACATAGTGACCCCGTATCTGTGTGTCGTCGTATTTTTCAGGTTATTACAGTAGATTTGCTATTTGTCGTGGTTTCATATAGTGAGGTATTTTATTTAAACTTATTTTTTGTCGCATATCTAAATAAATTGAGTGATTAGTTAAATTTATATTTGCGTTGCACTTATTTGGTCGGTTTTTCACTAGGTTTTAATGAATACTAGGTTAATTAACAGTATGGAGCCAATTAAAATCGCAAAATCATCAGAGTCATTTTTATCGAAAATGCTTATTTTGCAAAATAGTCAGTATGTGACCGCGGCACGACGACAGATTAAATTAAAATTCACATGTGCAGGTTTCTGATTTCATTGTAACAAAGTCGTAATATTCTTCGAGGCCGCATTTCCAGTTACTGAGACTGGCCAAACGTATAGATAGGTATTACTGAAATGAGATTAATTACACTGTCATTCAAGTTTAGCGTGGCGTAACAAAACGACATTTGGAATCTAAAACCGTTTACTATATTATAAGCCTCTACACATCTCATTAGATTGGCTCTATCGTCATTATTGCCCCATATCGTACTCACGTCTTCATGGACGTAGGACAACATGTGACCATGTGGGTTATATAACTGAGAATGGAAGACATTCATCAATTCACACCTTGTGCCCCACCTTCACGGTATAACAAATTTGCATTTTCCATATTTATCACCTAAGTATTTTCTGTTCATTAGTGCTGTTCCGATTTATGTGTATTGTGTTCTCTACTTGATCAAGCCGGCACTTTGCCATACACCCTATCAAGGTACGCGTGGAGACAAACTCTTTGCGTTTTTTGATGATAGACCAATAATGCATGTTACAAAGCCCTATTCAAGACGTGCTAATTATTGATGGTTTAACCACTAAAACGGCGGTTTTTGTTTATATTTTGGAAGAAATGGATTTGAGGGCTTCAAATTTCAGGACGACAATGAGAAAAGCACGGCCTTTGTAATCTGAGATCAAGATCGATACTACTTCCGGTAAATCAGGGGGTCCCCAAGACGATCGGAACACGCACCTTTAAAGAGACACTGGCAATTTGCAAAATAGTGCGCACTCAATATTTTCCAAAATCGGATATTTTTGCATGGTTGTAATGCTTTTTATATATAATATACAAAGCCCTCACCCGAAATATGATTAAGACCAAATAAAGCTTCCTTATTGGTTAAACAAGACGATTTTATAATTCACGTCGCCGGCGACGTTTATTCACAGACGACGAAAATGGCGTTTAATACAAAAACGCACCCGTATGCAATTTTCCCACACTATGCTCACTGTTTGATCGGTCTAGAACCTTTGTGGTTTTAATTATCATGAGTAAGAGTCAAACTATTCATGTAATATACACATTTGTTGATTAAAGTTATAGAAAACCTTAAAAGTTGGCCTACAAATTACGCTGGATGTCTTTATCCTCATATCAATTTTGTCCCTATCTGATTTGGGTATATGTTATTTTTATGTGTAAAATAGATCTCTGTTCTTCCAAGGCCGAGACTATCCTTTGAGAGCAAAATTGAAGAAATTTCAATTTTGTTGAAAAATGTGCCAGTGCCGCTTTAAGTCAGTGGGCGTACCGAACTGGGGTACCGGGGAAGATATTTATTCCGGCTCGAAATATCTGGTAGCAGTGCGGCTCGCCCTCTCGAACAAGTACGGAACGTAAATGGAATAACATTTTTCATTTTCGCCCCGATTTAGAGGGATTTCGACCACTTTTGGCTACATTTGCGTAAATTAAGGTAAAACTTGTGGCTATTTTTGTGGGATTTCGCGCTAGTTGGTCCTGTTTGCACTTGTTGGGAAAGCCTCAGGACTTAGGAATCGCCATCTGGGTCCATAGCCTCAGTACGGCATAAATGCTCAAAATGACATCAGCTAATTCAAGAAATAATTAACCCAATTAAACGAAACAGTAATTACTTGGAAAGATAAAACGGATTGCATTTTGTCCCCTCAGGAACGGTCCCGGAAAGGATAACAATGGTCACTTCCTGACAAAATTATCCGGGAAAATATATCAAAGAAGCCATTCCTTTTATATTTAAGAATTTAAGCCCTTTTAGAAATCCTGGGAAGGCTTTTGAATTTCTTTAAATGTGATCTTAATTTATGTGGGCGGTCCCTGTAAAGGATTAATTTCGCCTTTTAAGGTTCCGCTAATAATGCATCAAACCATATACCGAATTGCTTTTCCTTCCCAATGTATGTGTTCATATTTTATTGATTTGCTTGTGTTATATCGTTTATTAACCGTTTTTCTGTCTCACTCTTTTTATGACAGTTTGATCGAAAAAAGATCGCTGAAGAGGCTAAGACGATTCTTGCACTTTAAGTCAGCAGTCAGATTTTGAAACATATTGCACATTTAGAATTTCCTGTCAAGAATTTGCGA
Organism: Ophioderma brevispina; assembly: GCA_023653785.1. Classification (NCBI taxonomy): domain Eukaryota; kingdom Metazoa; phylum Echinodermata; class Ophiuroidea; order Amphilepidida; family Ophiodermatidae; genus Ophioderma; species Ophioderma brevispina. The sequence goes on from JAMKCH010017431.1 coordinate 6,300, forward strand.
TTATATGGCGACGTCAAACTTTGGATTTCTTGGCTGCTCCTGCCTGCCGCTATCCCGGTGTCATAAACTACCGTGTCCGCGTGACTGAGTGTCCTACCACCCATCTGTCTATTGTGTTCGCCATTGAGTGCTGTATGCATCGTTTGTTTCAGCACTGTACCCAAATGGCCTCGCATACAAGGTCACGGTTTATTCCGTACATGTTGCTATGGTAGCTAGGACACTCTCTCATGGGGGACACTCAATTTCTTTACACCGGGCATCTATCAGATAATTTTTGGTCGCTAGAGGTCGATTTCATTTTAAGGTGCAACGAGAGATTTTGAGACGCCCAAATATTGTGTCATAATATTAATTTAATATAGATTAGACTTTTAATACATTTACCTTGGATTTCGCTACAGAAATGTCTTAAAAGAGAGGAAAAAGGGCGATTTTGATTTGCTTATAATATGTTTGACATAGAAATATTATTTCTATGTAAAACATAGGCTGAATTTCGTATTTGCTCCTATACGAAATTAGAAATGTCACATTTTTTGTACCAAAGAAGCATTTCTCAGCTTAATCCTTTCAGAGGGGGATATTTTTGATGAAAAGCTTTACATCAAGGCATAAATCAGTACAATTTTTTAGGGACGCCTGGTATGTCAAATCTCTCGTTGCACCTTTAAGGTGTATGGTAGAAGAGAAGATATAAAGAGGAGAGTGTCGTTCAGCAAAATTTATGATTTGCGATTTACTCTACGATAACTTGATGATTGTGTTTGTAAATTATACATTATTTTGAGGTGTAGTGACACTATTCGGTGACAAATGACTTAGAAATGTACCACTGCACATACTTCGATAGTTTTAAATATATATGAGTTGCAGGAACATCAATTAATACAGTGTTTGTCTTGAAAAATGGGGTACAGACAGACCGACAGAAAGACAGGTTAACAAGAGCATACTTGCATGTTTGTTTCATAAATTGGGCGAAAAGGGTTTCTTTGATAACGATAGATAAAAGAACTTCAATTGATAGTATGCACAATGCTGGAAAATTCCTTTGTTCTTCAAAAGAACAAATTGTAAGTACACGAATGCGTCGTGCGCGTTCGGATTTTGATGGTCGTGAGTACAGATTTCCTTTTAAATTTTGCCCAAAACTAGTAGATCATAAAATCGACCATTCTTACTGCTGGCTGTTTGGAATTAAATGTACTCCACCCAATTACAGCATATATTCTTCTCTGTTTCGATAGAAGGGCCATCAACAAATTACTTTAATTCCAAAATTTAATTTGAATCCGACATACCATTTTAATGTGAGCGGTAATTGCGTGTATAATATCTATTTTCCGGTTACCGTAAAAAACATGCTTTAGCCCGTAGCATCATAATTGGAATGAAGTCAGTCAAAATATTTTTCAGATGAGATGAGAATAATACAAGGCTTCTAATGCATGGTACCTGAATCTTTTGTGTGAAGAGTGGTGGGTGAAGGTTAGTGCCCCTTTATGTATTACTTGTATTTACTTTTGGATGCGCATCTTTTAATAAAAACAACATCTGGGCAATATGGCTGTGCCGTCGATCTTGCTCTTCTTCACCCAGAGGCTGGACTGAAGTAGGGAGTGCACGTGCTTCGGATGTGGCCCTACTTGCGGCATGTCTCGAGACCCGAGGACTGGGGCTGGTAGAGGCCAGGGCCACCGCTGCTGCCTTTCGTCTTGGCACCAAGGGGCTCATCGTCGGCTTCAGGTCAGCCTCGGTGGGGCGCTTCTGCCATGCAGTCCTGCATCGACTTGTCTGGGAGTGGGGCTGGATCAGCAGCTATTGCTTGTCGGCGGCGTCGCTGGTCGGTGTGGGCAGGGGTGTCTTTGGGGGAATGAATAACCTCCTGTGCCGACCTTGCTGGATCTTTCCTGGGGTGCGGCACAACCACCTGCGCGCCACCGCCCTGGCTCTGGTATGCATCGCTCTCTGCGGAGTTGTGCCGCCCCAGCGTGGTTGCAAAAGCTCTCACCACAAAAGAAGTTGGGGCGCATTCTGTTGGCTAATAGGGTTTCACACCATTAAATGCTGCTCCCATTCGATCCTGTACAAAAAGGGCGAGATGTGAAGATGAAAAAACGTCATTTTTCCCTCAATGGAACATCTCCGACCTTAAAGCTAACATTCTGCTTGAAGATCATCAATCTCCTACCCAATCAATCATGAAATTCGGGTAGTTATCCCCAAAATTTCGAGCGACTGGACCGCCAAGAATAGCAGGCACCGGGATACTGGAGGCAACAGCACTTTTTCAGTTTCAGGTGTTCCCTGTAAGAGAATTACGGTTTTTTAAATTGGTTTGTCGGATCAAAATAACATCTCAAAACAACCGTTTTTTGATTATTCCTTACAAGATTTTATACTTAATATTGAATAGCAACATGATTTGCAACCAGATCTCGCCATTTCTATCAGTTTTAGGGTATACTTAGGCGAGGGTCACCAAAAAATAAAACACCCTCATTTGCAGTGGGGGTGACTTACGGTTTCTCAAGTTATTATGGTGTGAATTCCTATTAGAGATCTCAGATTTGGTAATTAATGCATTTCTGGTCTACTTGAAACCTCCTCAAATGTTGTGATTCATGCATGGAATAATTCTTTTTTGAATTAAGTGAGCACAAATGGTTTGTCCTAAAATATCCATATTATGCATCTACTGAAGATTTCTTAGATAGCGCTCACCAAAAAAACATTTGTTTCCATTGATTAAAAGCATATATCAAGAAATAAAATAACACTCTTTGCTCCTTCTTATAGCACCTGCCTATGAGAAGGGAAAGGAGGGGTTATTCGGGGAAGGGGGTTACTCGGGGAGGGTGTACTCGGGGGGGGGTCTGCTTATAAGCATTCACACGCAAGTCCTATTATAGATGACAAACACTTTCATTTAAACTGTATCAAAATAGGCTTCACTTTCTGGAATAAAGAAGAGCTGCCATCATTTGTAAAACCCGGCATGGACATCACAAAAGTTGTCATGGCTTACTTTTTTTTATCCAATTAGTGTGGGTATTTAATCGGCTAAAAATGGCGCAGCCAAGACTGCCTGAATTTTCACCTTGACTCGGTCATTTTACATTCTATTACACAAACCGGAAGCCAGCCTAGTGTTTTACAGCTCCATCACACTTACCTTTTCTTGCCTTCTCGCGAGCAGTTCTCCTGCGCTGCCCCCCCCCCCCGCTCTGCATAGACAAAACTAGAGTCAGGGGATGCTTAGTATCACCAATGTTTTGAAAACAAGTTGACAAGATCAAATTGAACTTAACCGAAGTCAGGTGGGAGGTAAAGGAACTATTTTCGCTGTCTGCGTCTACCACAGCTAGTAAGGTTTCACACCAATAAATGCTGCTCCAATCGTTCCTGTACAAATGGGCGAGATGAAAACGTATTTTATCCTCAAAGGAACATCTCAGACCGTAAAGCTAACATTATGCTTGAAGGTCATCATACCTCCTACCCAATCAATCATGAAATTAGGGTAGTTATCCCCAAAATTTTCGAGCGACTGGACCGCCAAGGATAGCATGCCACGTGGATCCTGGAGGTCAAAGCACCTTTTTCATCCGGTTTCCCTGTTAGAATACGGTTAAAAGTGTTTCGATCAAAATAACATATCAATAACAACCTTTTTTTGATATTACCTCAGATTTTATACTTAATATGATAGCAAACATGATTCGCACCAGATCTCGCATTTCTCTCAGTTTTAAGGGTATACTTAGGCGAGGTCACCAAAAAAAAAAAACACCTCTTTTGCAGTGGGGGCTGGACTACCGGTTTCTCACGTTATGTACTGTGTGAATCTTAATACTGTCATAAAATCACACCAGTACGGCAGACGGAGGGACTGCTCTCTCGTTAACCTTTTGTCGAACGCTGCAAACTCTACCAGCACCCAGTTCAAACATCTTGCAGACATGGAGAACTGCCTGGCTGGATGCTCCGGGACCGGACCGGTTCGCTATCGCGCCTGTGGCAGGGCTCCCCGCATGTGGAAGGGGGGGGGGGGAGGGGGTGGGCTGGTGCTATTCTACGTAAGGACTGGGTCACCTTGGGCAAGTTTTGCACGCGGTGCGGTCGTTTCGGCAGCAATATGCGCCGGTGGGAGCTGCGGCCATCTCCGGCCTGCCCGGTTGTGGATCTCCATCGCAGACTGCGGACCCCGTTCTCGATGGGTGGCCCGACTTTTGGCCACCGGTGGATGTGGAACTCTCAGACACCAACTGTGTTCAGCGGTGATGAAGAATACAATATTAAAAATCAACGCCTTGTTAATTAATAATTAGGGGCCGGATGGACCCTTCCCAACGGGAGCTGTCAGTTAAAATAACTTAAACCAAGTAAGTATGAATATTTAGCCTTTTGGAAGTATTTACAATTCATCATGTGAAGGAAACACATACAAAGATGCGGAGAGCGACATTCTTTGGTTCATTATAGGTTGATTGGACCTTTAGAAACACATAATACTAACTTTTCATTTCAAGTATATATCTGTACAAATGGGGCCGTGTCAATTTGCGTTCCCTTTGAAATTTGAAAAAACATGTTTTGCTGGTAATCCGAGGTTATCTTGTGGAATTCTAATTTTATTGTATTGTTATTGTGTTATGAACCCATATTTGTGTTGTACCAATTTTATTGAGAAATTTCTATGGGAACATACATTGTTAAATGAAGTACGGGTCCCATCGCCCCCTGTCCACAAACGGGAGTGGTGAGACCTTGTCCGCTTAAGCAATAAACAGCACATTTTGAAGAGGCGACCCCAAAAATTCAAAAAAAATGGACATTCTTTGCAAAGCTCGAACTGTCTATGAAAAGGCCAGGAAATAGCATAGCACATGTAGTATCTGACGCTTTATCCCATTAGTTGTTCGTTGATTCAGTTGAAGGCAAGTCTATTGAGGTCCGTTTTAGTGTCCCGTGGCCTATTTCATATGGAAGGACATAAATTTAGCGTTTCTTGCATCGCCGTTAAATTGCATCGGAGATTCCCGATTCTAATAACCAATATCAATAATTTTGTGCAAAATACGGATTTTAGCATTACCATTCGCAGGTAATGTTTACTAGACAATTACCCAACACAATGTTGCAAAAAATCTTAAACATCTCAAAAAATGTTTTATTATTCTTGAAGTGTTACCTTATGAGTGCAGTGGTGAATGTTTAAATGGTTGAACAGAAGAAAGGTTTCATTCAACGAGGCGTAGGCGATATCTGAGTTAAATGGAACAACCAATTTTTGGAATTCAATTGTGACAATTGACTTAAATAAAGACATACAAGAAACTATAGTACCTCTGGTAAAGTCAGAAAAACGTCATTACCAGAATGCCAATCTAGGCCTACAAGATGAGAATTTGAATGTATAGCGCCCCTATGTCCATTCTCCATTATAGATCTGTGTAAAATTAGCTTTTAAAGGAAATTATATATTCCCCGAAAATAAAATTGTAAATTGGTACAATTTGCACACGATTTGGCTAGTGAAAAACCGAATGCAAATCATTTATGCTATTGAATATTTGGTTTTAATCTGATGGAATGTTACAGTATAGTTAGCCGGGGTCATAGTCCGGACTCATAGATGAAAGCGTGAAACTCATGTTTTAATTTGTCTTTTGTAAAACTCCAAATTTGAGCCATATACCCACTGGTCCGAGATTATCTGAACCGACTCACAAGCCTTCCTTGAAGGGTGGACCAATTGCCTGGGTCAGCAGATATCTCACCTACCCCTGGATAACGATTGGCCGTGGTGAACTATTGTGCACAATTTGTTTTAAATTTCAATTAGTCTTTTGTGTGCGCTGATCACGAACTGCAGCACACTGCACATCTGTTGTGCATCCACAGTATAATATCACTAAATTGCTAGTGATTTTTTTCTAATTTTTTTAATTCTTTGTTGTATACCATCAATTTGCAACCATTAGTGCTTTTCATTTTCGTGGAAGCCGTGGTAGCAAACACAAAAAACGTAGGATTGCTACCAGGACTTGCATCAGAAAATCAACAGTGCCGTATCAGGGTAACACAATAAATAAAAGTAACTTAATTAAGGTACGAATAGTAAACGATCTTAACCAAAATGAAGTACGCTTTGCTACCTAGAATGCCAGGTCAATTAAGGCAAAAAAACAAATCGGCTGCATTGTTTGACTTCGTCATCAGCAATCAGTTGGATATCTTTGCCATCACCGAATCTTGGCTGACCACAAACAAACCTCTCTATTGAAGCCTGTATAGAAGATTCTAGGGACAAGTCACCGACGCTAGTCACCGATGGCAATTCGCGCATGTGTAGTACATTCGGGTGACTGACCTAAGTATACACACAACCGAATGCAGTAAATATGTGTGTACATTTTACGTGTCATGCAAACCATGCTTGACCGCGCCCACAAACATGGTTCCGCGCATATAATTATGACAGCAATCAATACTCCCATTGCGTTTTCCCAGTTCAAACTTGGTTCCACTGCCAAAAAATAGCCATGCATATTTACATTGTCACCTTATTAAAACTAACTGTCACCTTGCAATGATGACACTGTGGGTTCAGGAATGATCTAAGTAATACCGACACAGATAGTACATCTCACTAGTCACATTATATCGCGCATAATCTACGATTATTTAGGAGTACTTTTTCAACCCTCAATTTCCGGGATTGACTCATGGCGCAACGTTAGTAACATAAAAACAACACCAACACTCAACAACGGAAAGTCTTATTTAAATTCTGTTTTCAGCTTCCGATAGCCGAGACCATACCGGATTTTCCCATTATCATTGCGCATATAATTTTGATCACCTGAGGTCTAAAAAGTTTCTCGAACGTCATGAACACATATTGCAGAATTTCCAAAATCTCCCCAAGCTGTATCACAAATATGACGTCACCATTCAGTAATGAGAGTAATGAGCGGCGCTCTTCATTTGTAAATTGTATTGGAAGAAGTGTGTACGTGCTGACTGGAGATGGCAGAGATAATGAAGCCATTGCTGATATCCAGAATACTCTACCTAACTATAAGCTTCGTCATTCTCACCGCCGTCATAGAAGAGGCGGAGGTACAGCTATTCTCGTTAGGGATGGTCTCCATGTAAGGATAAACGAGACCTGGGAGTTTAACTCCATGGAATATATGAATGTCACAATACCATCATCTTCTACCTCCTTATTGTCCAACTTATTCTAATCTACAAACTCAAGTCTGATAAGAAAAACAAGTTCACCTCATCAATGTTTCTAGATGAATTCTCCTCTCTTCTTGCTACTTTGACAGTTGGTAGTGGCCATTTCCTCCTATTAACTGGAGACTTTAATGTACATGTTGATGACCGTGAGGCTCAATCCTTCCTCAATATTCTAGATCTGCATGACTTGAAACAACTAGTTGTTGGCCCAACTCACATCGGGAACCACACTCTGGATCTACTAATAACTTGGAAGCAAGACAATTTTGCGAGCCATATTTCAACTCATAGTCACTTGCCGTCTGACCACTGTGCTGTCAAGTGCTTCATCAAAATCAACCGACCTGAACCATGTATTAAAACCATGCAGACTCGGAAAATTCGCAACATCAAAAGAGACATCTTCCGCTCTGATATACGATCTGCACTTCTTCGTTTGCCTTCAGATGCTGACTGTGATTCTCTAGTTAATGAATATAATAACATCTTATCTAAGACCCTTGATGAACATGCTCCACTCGCAAATCGATCTGTAGTTCTGCGTCCTCATGCACCTCGGTACACAGATGCTCTTCGTGCTGAGAAGAAGGAACGGCGTCGGCTGGAGCGCAGAGTTTCACAGACTGGGCTCACAGTATGCAAAGAGGCTTACAAAGATCAGTGTTGTAAATACAACTCTCTTCTTTCTAAAGCCAAGATAGAGTATCAGAACGAATAGATTACTACATGTGATCAACGGGACCTCTTCCGTGTAGTCAGTAATTTAACATCTCCAAGAGTTAAACAACCGCTACCTTCCCATGAATGTCCAAAAGATCTTGCTGACAGTTTTGTAGAATTGTTTTACAAGAAGATCAAGAAGCTGCGTATCATTCTACATTATACTACTAACAGATTCATGCCAAAGCACCTTCAGCTACTTTTCTACAGTGTCTGAAGAGGAGGTCTTGAAATCCATCAAATCAGCATCGATCAAGTCCTGTACCTTAGACCCTTTACCAGCTGGTCTCTTAAAACTATGTCTAGATGATCTGTTACCAGTCATAACAAGGATTGCCAACTTTCCCTTGTCTTCGGGCGTATTTCCCCAAGCTCTCAAGCATGCATCTGTCATCCCGCTGCTGAAGAAATCTGGCTTGGACACCAACATCCTCTCAAATTATCGCCCTATATCCAATCTGCCATTTCTCGGAAAGGTGATTGAAAGAGTAGCAGTGAATCAGTTGTAGACTTATCTCATCGATAATGATCTCCATGTTCCGATTTATACCGGCAATATCACAGTACTGAGATTGCTCTGTTACGGGTGCAGAATGACATCTTGACTGCTCTTGACAAACAAAAAGAGGCTGTGCTAGTGTTACTGGACTTCAGAAGACCACGAACAGCTCCTAACCCGTCTAACTGAACGGTATGGGATTACTGGAAAAGCATTCAGTTGGTTCTCGTCATACCTAGATGGCCGAATTTCAATCTATATCAGTCCAGGAGGTTGTTTTCGTCAGATCCTTGGCGGTTCATTGTGGAGGCCCACAGGGCCCGGTTACTGGACCGATTGACTTCACTTTGTTAAGATGACCCCACTACAGGATATCATTACTGCCAACGGTATTCAATCTGTTGTGTACGCTGATGATGGACACCCAGCTCTACCTGAACTTCTACCCTCGGGATCGTTTGATGAAGCAGCCACAAACAAGATTGAAACATGCATGCAGGGACATCAGATCTGGTTGTAATGTAAATTCCAACAAGCTGATATTAAAGACAAGACGGACGGAGGGTGTGTGCTTTCGCTCTCATTTTAATAGATCGGCTAGCGACTCTCAGCAACTATGATCTTGGCAATTCTGTTATACATCAGTCAGCTGAAGCAAAGGACCTTGGTGTCCTTCTTAGACTTCACTAAGAATGATCAATCGGTAACAAACTAACCCTGCAACCAGCTCCAACATGCTTGGGCTTTCAAGAAGGAAAATTGAGCAGTGTCGACACAGTACCGTGAGAAAAGTTACCATCAGATCGGTCACGCCTTTGTGACATCTAGGATGGATTCATGCAATCCTGTGTATGGCCTTCCAGAAAGAGAATGACCAAGGTCAGCGAGTTCCAAAATGCTTCCAATTAAACAGAGGACAGATTTTAGATTCTGCTTCTCACTTATAAGGTCATCCACGGCATATCGCCTGCCTATATCTATGAGTCATCCAGCTGTATTTACCACCAAAAACCTTGGAGATCATCTTCTTACTCCCAGCTGAGTAAATCAGCCAACTCACCAACAACGTTCTGTGGTGATAGATATTTTGCATGCAGCAGCACCTTTGTGGAATAAACTACCTAACAGATCGCTTAGCTCAGTCGGCAACTAATGGTCAAGGCACGTCTGAAGACATTCCTATCTACACATCATTTGGAGCTCCTAAGAGTATCCAAACATTAATTATAATACTGTGATTTTTATTCTTTTCGTGTTCCTACTTCATCCAATCCGGTTGGCTAGGATAGTTGTTTTCATCAGATTTGGTAGGGTAGCGGCATCTGATCCAGGAAGGTCAAGATTCTATCGATGTCGCTATGGGGTACATACACAAAGATACACACAGCCGACGTAGGTGTTATCCCATCTGTGCTTTGTGGGGAGGCAACTGCATTGTCTTTTCTTCTTCTGTTGGTCACAATATATACTATATATATGTTTGATTCTACTTAAATTTTATGCCTATGTTATGAAAGTGTGTATAATTTGATGTATATCATTGTTGTTTACACATTAGGAATGGATCTATTTTTGTATCTTGTCGTAATGATTAATGATATTATGTCTTTCCTATGTGAAGGCCTAGAGGCCTATGCATTAGGCGCTATATCCAGATTTGTTTACTGTTATTATTATTATTATTATGTTGCGTGAAAAAGTCAAATGAGTGCCCTATTCTTTAACGATGTAGGTGGATATGAGTCCGGCGGACTCTAAAAAAAATTACAACGGTTTTGTAAGAATAATTGAGATCAACCAGTGCGGGTCAATATTAAAAATTAATGAATAGGTTGGGTTCAAACTACAAAATTTGCAATAATTCTAGTGGTAGCAACAAGGAGGCTAAAGAAAAGGGCAAACATGGTCTAATTAGCTAAATCACATCAATATAAGGGTATGTGGGCCACCTCTTCTGACGCGGGTAAACTATTTTATGAGTCCGAGTTAGAGTTGTCGAGTTCGAGTTCGCGTTGCTTTTAGAGTTCGAGTTAGACTTGCTTTTAGAGTTCGAGTTCGAGTTGCTTTTAAGAGTTCGAGTGCTTTTAGAGTGCGAGCTTACTTTTAAGTTCGAGTAGAGTTTGCTTTTAGAGTTTCGATTTCGAGGTTGCTTTAGAGATTCTAGTTCCAGTTGCTTTTGAGTTTCGAGTTCCAGTTTGCTTTAGAGTTGGATTTCACAAGTTATTTCTAAAGTTCGAGTTGACTTGCGAAAATGTAACCCGCATGTACTCCGCCGCAATGATTGGCTTTGTATACGCACCTCCGCCCGATTGCTTCTGTCTACGTGGAGTGCGGTGATCACAAAGTTGATCTAAACAAAATTCCCCGTACATGATCGCCGAGGTCCGCGTGCCAAGGCGAAACCCCCTGGGGAGCGAGGCGTCCTGTTGCGCAAAGTAGACATCTATTTCTGTGCAGCCTAGTGTGCCAATCAAAGCATTATGTTTTCACCGTATGGGGAAATATATCCAACAAGGGGAACTAACCAGACCTGGACCCGTACCCCCCTGCCCTGGGGGGGGGGGGGGGGAATAAAGAGGTTCGCTTCCCAATTTTCGACCGGGGGGAGTGATTAATGTGCGAGCGTCTTGCCGAGAATGCCTACACGGGTGGGGCCCAATGGGGTCCCTCTCTGCCCCTCCCTTCTCTCTTCCTTTTTTCCTCTTCGCGGCTTTTCATACTCCCCCTTCTCATATCTCCCCCCCTCTCCCTTCTCTGTTCGCTTTTCCTCCCTCCCTCCCCTCTCTCTCGCCTCACTTCTCTCTCTCCATCACCCCCTCGCTTCTCCTCTCTTCCCCTTTCCCCTCTCTTGTATCACCCCTCCCTCCCTCCCTCCTCCCTCTCTCTCTCTCTCTCCTCCCTCTCTCTGTCTATCTGCCCTCCTCCACTCCCCTAATTGCGCCCCATCTCTACCCTCCCTCACTTTCCCCTCTATTGATATCCCCCCTCCCTCATTCATTTCTTTCCTCCTTCCCCTCTCCCTTTCTCTGATCATCTTCTCATCTCCCTCTTTTACCTCACACTCACTACCCGCCCCTTTCTCTCTCCCCTTTCATCTCTGCACTCCCTCCACGTCTTCCCCCTCCTCCCATCTCTCTCTCTCCATTCGCTTCCCGCACCCTTTCCTCCTCTCATTCCTCTCTCTTAATCTAGCCCCTCTCAGCTGCCCCCCCATCCCTCTCCTAATATCGCCGGAGACTCTCCCTTCTCTCATTCCACATCTCTCCTCCCCTCTCTGCCTTTCCCGTTTTTCGCTATCTCTCATCCGCTCCTACTACTCTTTACATTACTCCGCCTATCCATTTTTCCCGCCTTTTCCCTCCTCTTCCCTCTCAAGGCCTCTCTCTCCTTCCCTCTTTGCTCTCTCATCTCCCCCTTCTCTCTGCCTTCCACCTCCTCCCACTCCTGCCCCTTCACCCAGGTGTAAATGGGGGAGCTGATAGTAGTCATACTGTGCGCCCTTATTATTGGCTGCCGAATTTTTCAATATGTGCAAACAATGTGATTTATCCTAAAGACATCGGAATAAATGTAAAGCGCTTTGAACCGTTGTGTTAAAGGCGCTATAATAAATACTTGCATTTATTTTTATTTTTTTATTCTTGATGCTAGTGTGTTGTTGGTCCCTCCTCTCCTATGTCCATGCTTCTGTTCTTGCATAACCATAATTTCTGGGTGTTTGCGCGTCAGATCGACCATCGTTGCAATACTGATACTTTTAAGCAGGTGGCCGGCGAGGTCCACGCTGCACATACGCGATGCTATAAAACTTATGCATTCAATAGCTCAGAGGTCAAATAAACCCTCAGGTGGACACGTAAATAAATTTGCTGCACGGGCCTACAAAGGGGGGGTCCACCTGGTGAGGGGGGTTAATTTGAGTAAATTATGCTCAAAGTATATCGGTGTTTGGGTTGCAAATGAAATGAAATTTAATTTTAAACATGGAATGTGATGTTAATTTTTCCATTTTATCATCCAATGGAAAGTTATACTTACTTAAATGTATTGTGGTTGAAAATCTTCATCTACATCACGCCCACTGTTGAGTCTTCATTCAAAGCTCCTCCAACCTTATGTCAGATTAATTAAAAAAAATAATAAAAGCCACTAGAACCCAGGCCATTTTTCCTCCATTCGTCTTGTAACACAGGTAGCTATTACATCATTGGTCATTGGCATAAATAACTGCTCTGCTGCGCTGTTGCCTTCCACTTGGGTACATAAAAGCATGGTATGAAGCAAAAGTCTAGTTCCGCTCCTCCAGTCAACCAGGTCAACCCGGAAGTCCATCGGTATACTTGTGAACAACGGATACATGAATAACCAACAGATTGGCTAATTAATTAGGTTTTTCACATTTTTGGTTCAAATTAAATCATTTTAACTTTCTTACATGACCATACGATCCCAAAAGGACATCGCGGATAAGGAATGAAGGACGCCCCTCTATAGTTCATGATAACGAATGAATTTGACAAGTTCGCACATTATAACGACATACTAAAATTTACCCTTTCCTGTTTTCCAAAAATTCCACTTTACCTAAATTCCCCAAAATCCCTTTTATGTAACATTATAACACAGGTCTTCAATGGGTAAATTGAAATTTCCAATATGAACCCCCCCCTGAACCACGATGCCTCTTTGCAAGGATGTGCGCTATATTAATTATCAACATATATGAATGGAATTCTGGGTCTTGGGGGGAAAGACCTCATTTTTGCATTTTTGTGTTGGGGGGGCTGGACACTAAATGGAATTGCCACAAAAACAACAACAACGTATTACATACCGTCATGTGAGTGCAACAAAGTCGTAACTGACATTTTGGCAAAATTGAGTTTTTGCCTGATTTCAAAATACTGGTAAAAACACACAATTCAATCTACATTGCCAGCCTCAAATCAAAGTAAAAATATTTTTATGAAAGAAAGAAGACATCCAAAAACAATAAAAAACAAAAGAAATTTGAGCACAAAACGGCCTTTTCTGCAAAATGACAAATATGCAGATACGACTTTGTTGCATTCACATGACGATACATATCACCCCATATCACCATGTTTGAAGTTGATCCCTTTTCGGCTGAAACATCTGCTAAAGGTGGGGAAGTTTCGGAGAGGATCTCCCAGGAAAAGATCAAAACCTGGCATACTTTAATTGAATCCACCGATATGACCCATTACAGCATGAAAGCATGGTCTACCATCCGAAAGCTCCGAGGGGATCAAACAGAACCTCCACAGCAGCCAAATGTCACACCCAACCAAGTTGCCCACCAAGTGCTTTTAAATGGCAAGTGCGGCAAGAAGCCCAAGAAGATCAAACTAGACCATAAGAGGTTTAATGGCAACCCTGGTTTCACTCGCCCCTTCAACATGGACGAATTGGAATCCGGTATTGCTAAACTTCAACCAGGAAAAGCAGTAGGCCTTGACAACATCTCAAATGAGCAGCTAAAAAATCTCGGCCCAGTAGCAAATGAATGGCTTCTTGAGCTCTACAATTGCTGCCTTATTTCCCACAGGTTCCCAAAGATCTGGAGGAAAGCACATGTTATGGCACTCCTAAAGCCTGGGAAAGATCCATCCAATCCTAAGAGCTACAGACCAATATCACTCCTCAGCCATACCTACAGGCTCTTTGAACGTCTCCTGCTCAATCGTATCGCCTGTGATAGACGAACACCTCATACCAGAACAAGCAGGTTTCCGGCCAGGCAAATAAACAACAAGCCAAGTACTCAACCTAACTCAACACATTGAGGATGGTTTCGAGAAGGGTATGGTAACCGGAGCTGTGTTCGTCGACCTATCAGCAGCGTACGACACTGTTAATCACAGATGCCTACTCCATAAGATTCTGGAAATTACCAAGGACATCCGCTTGACTGAGCTTATCCGATGATTGCTGGCAAACAGGATGATCACTGTTCAGATAGGAGCGAAGAAGAGCCGATGGCGTAGGCTCAAGAATGATTTACCACAAGGGAGTGCGCTTGCACCTCTCCTGTTCAACTTCTATACCAACGACCAACCTAGGAGTGCAGGAACCTGTCGTTTTATTTATGCAGACGATCTTGGAATTAGCGCACAAGATGCCGACTTCACAGTTGTTGAAGAGACACTCTCCAAAGCTCTGGATGAACTCACTCCTTATTATGATGAAAACCACCTACGTGCAAATCCATCTAAGACACAGGTGTGTGCTTTCCATCTACGCAACCGAGAAGCCAAACGTCAGCTTAAAGTTACTTGGTCTGGAACACCACTGGAGCACTGTGATAACCCTGTCTACCTAGGAGTTAACTTGGACCGCACTCTCTCTTATAAGACCCACATCGAGAAGACGTAAAGTATGTTCACGCAATAACATCTTGAACAAACTAACTGGCACAAGATGGTGTGCTCGCCCACATACCCTAAGATCGACGGCACTTGCCCTGTGCTACTCATGTGCAGAGTATGCTTGCCCTGTATGGCAAAGATCAACCCATGCCAAGAAGTTTGATTCAGCGTTAAATGCCTCCTGCCGGCTTATCACAGGATGCCTCCGTCCAACACCAACGGAAAAACTTATACATCCTAGCAGGAATTCCTCAACCAGACATCCTCGTAGTGTAGCGAACATGTAAGAGCGTAGGCCAAGTATCTAATGTGAAGCACTAGTCGGCGACAGAACCCGCTGCAAACCGCATTAACCAGAGGAGAGTTTCTTAAGCAAAGATCAACCTCTTGAAACAGTCTCTAAGGAGATCAAGAGAGTAGCCTTTGGTTGGAAAGAAAGACTTGCAATTAACCAAGTAACCTCTATTACTTTGAACCTGGTGAGCATCTCCCACCTAGCAGCTGACTCCTCATGGGCTGAATGGCGAGCCTAAACAGATTGAGAACCAGAATTGGCCGATCTAAGGTTTCCTTGAGAGGTGTGGCTTACCTGGAAACAGATCAGAACACTACTCGTAGTTGTGGAACAGCACCATAGGACAATGGAAAACCAGACCCGTACGCAGGGGGGTGGGGTGCGCACCCCCCCCCACAAAAAAAAAAAATCCACAAATGGAAATGGTCCACTTTTGCTTAATATTTTTGATAAAATAGGTGACCAAAATTAAGAGAAAATATGACGAAACAGTCCCTTTGGTGATGAGATGTTGAAAACGTCCAGAAAATGGTCCATTTTTAGGGGTTAGGTCCAATTTTTCCAAACTAGGTCCACTTTTTCGAAAAACCCGCCAACCCCCCCCCCCCTAAAAAAGAAGGCAGCCAGACGTTGTACCCACCTCTGGCTGGATATTATTTGAGAACCACCAGTGTTTGGACACGATGAAAAGGAGACTATTGAGGTAAGGCATGATAATCTACAAAGGGCTCAGTTCAGTTGTTCTTGGGCGCGGATGGGCACATGTTAACAACAGCTGACCATACATGTTCTGGGTGGTACCAGAAATCATACCAAAATACAGTGGGATTTGTTCAATATACTAGTGAATTAAAAACTATTGAATGTTGCCATGAGGAATTTGAGATTTTATTAGTCATAGCTTTAAATTCCGCGCCTCATGGCCATGATTTGTCATTAGTGTGGGGTCATTGTGTTGTATTCCCAAGTATGCTTGGTGTAAAGACAGTATATAATCCAAATTTAGCATCATTGCGCTACATCAGCATAAACTAATAGGTTATCTGGGTATTGTTTATAAAGGGCTGCCTCAGGTAACCTCTTTGTAACTTATGAAGGACGAAAGGGCTATCAGGCATCAATTACAAGCTCAATAACAAATGGCGCTATTGCAACATTTGCCGTTTCTTCGTTTCCGTCAGCCCAAATCACATACGTAGTATTTACAAACACGTGTTGAGAAAATCGCAATTCAAAATGCATTACGCGACATTTCAGTCTCTACGGTTAAAACGAAGGATAAAAGAAACATCTAGACTTTACTTTTTGAGGTAAAACCTTTTTTAAAGGCCAATATTAACCATAAATCCAACTTAAACCTGCAACTATATTATATTAAATTAGTGCTTACAAAGTTATAAGCTGTATGTGTGAATCACAAATAATGTATATATTGCAAAATACGCCGCATATACACCATTGTTTTTCAATGTGCGTAAAATAGATCGCTATGTTAATGAAGAAGCTGTTTACGAAAAACGATGGAAATACGTCAAAATAGGTCTCTGTATGGTGAAATCCTTATTTTAGGATCGGCAAACAAGAACGTATATCAAAAACTGTAAATGAATGGCGATTTTAAAAACGACAGTATGTGAAATTGGGGGATATGATGATTTTCAGGGAAATGACAAAAGCTGTAATTATAAAAACTACTTTAAGTTAGGATTCCTCATATTTGAAACTTGTCCGGATGGCAGAAATCGATGAACTAAGTACGTAGGCGGAATTTCACAAAAACCTCAAAAATGTGAATACGGACAGTTGTGATGCGGGGGGCGACGCGATTTGACTCAGAAATGGTCATGAATGGGATGCATGCTTTAAGCTTTGCGTTTCCTAGAGAGCATGGCTCTGAAGTTTTTCATACTTTCATGATTATAGAGGGCCTCATTCTCTCCTTATCCGGCGATGTCCTTTAGGTTTTTTGGCTAAAAATACCAAAAAAAATTGTCAAAAGGTACAAACTAACTTTCTTAGGTAGTATACATGCATACGAACTGACATGGTATTGATGGTATTACTTTTTAAAAGTTTTTTTTTTAACTGAGATGCTTATTACATCAATTTATCCAATTGCCAATGCAAAAGTATAGCAATGTCCGGCCGTCCTTGATGTTGAAAATGCTGTCCGTGATAATTTGTTTTACATCCTTCTCAAACATTAGAACTTGTCTTGAAATTCTATATCCCTAACGCCCCTCAACTGCTTTTAAATGCACTTTTGAAAAGAAATCACGGGCGGACCCCTGCCTTGGTTTAGTTGGGGAAATTGCCCCTAGATCTAACACGAAAAATAACGCTACCTCCTTTTTTTGCGGTGATCGTCAGAGTTTCCTCTTGGGATGTTAGGGATACATCTGACACAGAAGCCAACTAAGTTGACTAACTTTTGTGGTTGAAAGTATTAGCTAATGTCAAGTGGTTTAAACAGAATGGTGAAAGAATACCAAAAAGTTAAAAACCCAACTTTATCTCGTCCGTCCGTGATATTGAACATTTTTTGTTGTTTTTTTAGTAGGAAACCATGGTAACCAAACTTAACAGTTTCAACATACTTGGCAGTACCCTTCACAATGAAACAAAAACCAATTCACTGCACATCCCTCATTTTTTATCTTTTACAGGCTTTCAAACTTTTCAAAATTTGTCAAATGTCCATCCGTGATAAACCGATCAGGCTTGTCTCACCTTACTGTGGGTTTATATTACACTGTGGGCTTTACTCTACTATACGGTCTCACAAAATCTAATACCTCTACTTGTTCCATACCTACAGGAACATAGAATGAATATTTAGGATAAATATATATGTCATAAGAAACTGAGACGAATATACCTAAAAGAGATGGGAAGCAAAGCTGTAGTCCATTGTTAACAGTTCGAGCGTATCGAACCAGGTCTGTTGCGGCTTGCAATGACTTGGCCGCACGAAGGCGCTGTGAGCACCTTAACTTTTTTATGAGCGAGGTATCCTGCGAATCAGTCAATTTTACTCAATTTTGTGCTTCAATTCATGACCTAACGTGAATATAATTGTTCTTAGGACCGGCTCACATTGACACTTTATGGGTTTGGCCAGGTCATCAATAACTTCATTTTCATAAGATTTTTAAGTCAAAATTAAAATAAAATGTCCAATTAAATCCTATTCTGTTAAAAAAATAACAGTTTGAGAAATAAACTGGTCCAAATTTGTTTAAATTTTTGTGATATTGAAAGAGAAAATACACATTTTAGTTAACTCAGTGTATTTTGAATATATCCAAGAATGTCATTAATACATTGAAATTGGAGCAAATTCTACCTATAGTCGACAAATGAGTGTACAAAATTGGGGTCATTTTAAGTTTTCCATGGCTTATATGCAAAGGTCATTGAGTACTAAACTGTGTTCAAGGCGTTTTGACAAATACCACGCACGTGTGAGCATCATTGATTTAAAAATAGCCCGCCACACTCAAATCTTGGGGTTATACATTGAAATGTATTGAATAAGGATTACTGCTTCTCGATCAGTCGAGGGAATCGTTGAATTAACATAATAATGTCGTACCAGACACTGCACGCTGCAAACAATCCATTGATTACTTGCTTCGAATCTCTTTTAGGTATATTCGTCTCAGGATATGATCCTGTTGAACAAAATTCGGCACTATTCATTTTATTCTAGTGGCGCACAATATTGTTTGTGAATCAAGTCCTCCGACGATAACTTTTACTATGGAACCCTCCACAAAATGTAATCACTAATGGTACCAAAGCTTTATTAGCTATTTTCAAAACGAGGTTGAAATGCACAGATTTCAATATATTTTAAGGTTTATATTGACCCATTCCTTTCCTCATATCAAAAACGTCTTAGGTCCAAAGATACCCAAGAACTTTCTTTTCGCGACTTATTTCTAAAGTGCGTATTTATTGAAATATTAACCTCTAAGTTAATTGGACAGACAGTATATATCATTGTTAGGGTTCTGCATACAGGAGCATGCTTGACAGGCTAACAATACCAAGATCTTCTGAGAAAATGTGAGTTTCTTGGTGGTATTTTTGTACATGAGAGTATAGGCAATATACATAGAGGTGCGAACACTATAATGCTTAAAGAGACACTGGCACATTTGAAAAATTGTGCGCCCTCAAGATTTTTCAAAATCGATATTTTTGCATGGGTGTAAAGCTTTTATATACATTAGCCCTCACCTGAAATGATTAAGACCAAATCAGCGTCCTTATGGGTAAACAGAACGATTTTATAATTAATGTCAGCGGCGACATTAATTCAGCAGACGACGGAAATGGCGTTTAACACAAGAAAACGCACGCCGTATGCATGTTTCCCTCGGCATGTACCATGTTTGACCGGTCTGTGACCTTTGTAACGGCAAATACTTCAAAATGCAGACACGATGTGTGCCTGCGCAGACTATATTTTCGGCAAATATGTCGTTTTATATAGATATCATATATATATGATATATATATGATATATATATATATATATATATATGATATATATATATATATATATATATATATATATATACATATATATATATATATAAAACTGCATTTAATTATTTTTAAGTCAATTGGAAAGAAAGACAGATCAGAGTAGAACAAAGCACCAAAAGAGCACTCGCCGGGAATCGAACCCGGGTCACACGGGAAACAACTTTTGAGGCGATATTTAGAGAATAAAGGTATGATATTGGGAACCGGTACTCTCTTCACGACTAATTGAACCCAAGGCGATACCATTATTTTAAGTGGAAGAACGAGGCCGGAGGCCGAGATCTCCCACGCAAAAATAATGATGTCGCCGGGTTCAATTCGTCGTAAAGAGAGTACCGGTTCCCAAAATCATACCTTTATTTTCATTCTTAAACAGCTTTATCATTTAAGATCATCTTTAACCCAATTTCGCGATGCTTTACGGCTTAAATACAACAAGAAAGGACTGCCATCACCATAGAAATATGGCCATCACCCAGTGAAAACAATCGAACAACCCGCTGAACGCAACGATCATAAGCAACGAGACGCAACGTTGGCAGGCGAGAGCGAAAGTAGCAAAACGCCGTATGACGCGAGCGCTTCAACCTAAAAATAACTTCAATACGCAGCGCGTACTACCTGGGTTCAATTAAACGAATTGAACCCGTGCATCAGCCAATGAAATTGCTTACATTCTCACAGCTGTTTAAAAATGCTATATTGCTATATAGGTGTCGCGCCGTAACAGTATATTTAACAGAGTCAATGGTGGCGCTATGATAGCTATGATATCTATATAAAACGACATATTTGCCGAAAATATAATCTGCGCAGGCACACATCGTGTCTGCATTTTGAAGTATTTGCCGTTACACATAACGACGTATTTGTTAGTTTTATCGATTTCACATTGACGTATTTTATTTAACATCATTTGTTCCCATATCTAAAGAAATTAGAAGTTGATCAATGAATTTGAAATTTAACTTATTAATTTAACTTAATCTACATAGATAATTTTACGACTACATGGTTATTGGTCACTAAAGTGAAGTGGCATTAATTTTATTAGAGGACCGTATAGTTTTTTTCACCTCTTTATCTCTTCTAGAGAAGTTTTAATTTTATTTCTTTCCCAACATAAAGTATGGCATGTTAAATACAAAAACATATTCTTAAGCACTAAGAATAACTTTTCACCATTTAGGATCAGATGATGAGAGCCAGTTTGCAGTGTACATTTACTGTATTATTATGTATTTATTGTAGTAAACAAATGTAGCGTCGATGTGTCCAGAAACTGTTGAAAATTATTCAGAATCATAATATCGCTTCTCTATTCCATTGCTCAGAAACTTGATACGATACTGATATAGTTCAATACTATTAGTTATCCCCTGTTTGTTCATGCAATACGGACAAAATACCTATGGATGGGTGCCGTATCACATTCGGCCTGCAGCCTCATCACATGAGGCTGCAGGCCGAATGTGATACGGCACCCATCCATAGGTATTTTCCGTATTGCATGAACAACCAGGGGGTAACGATTTTATCATTCAGTAGACATGAATACAAAGACCTAAACTTTATAGGTACATATGAAATTTCAGAAAAATATCAATAGTTTACTTACCTCTTTTCCAGTGGCTTTTCAATGTGCTACAATGCTCCATTCCGAATCCATAATAAAATACAAGGCTGCATGTAAATTTAGTGTCCACAGTATTAAAAGTTCCGTAAAATTCAATTAACACATCAAATGCAGAAAGTTCCAAAAGACAAAAGTAAAAAAAATCAGTTTTCAAACGCTGAAATGCTAAAAGTTCAACATATGTACAATTTATCTTTTTCTTTGTATTTAATGCTTTGATTGAACATTGATAACCAGCTTGTTGATTGTACACCCGGTGAAAATAGGCAGACCCTGAGTGTGTGGTGAGGTGTGCCGAACATTGACTTGGCGTGTAGAGGATGCAAATAGGCCTACCTGACCTTGATGTTCCCTGGTATTGCGTGCGACCATATTGACTTCAGTTGATTGTTCAAAACTAGGGTCATTTGTAAGGTCTCGAAGTAGAGGACTCAGATCTAAGTCAATGGGTTGCAATTCTGTACTGCTAGGCGTATTCTCATGAGCAAAAAAATCCAAGTTAAGCAAATCTTGTGATGATATCGTGTGCAATGGAGAGGTAGGAGGCAAAGATGATGTGACATTACACTGTTGCTGCACATTAGTCATATTGGTAGAGAGCAGGCCTAGGCCTACACTGCCTACAGGAGATGATGGAGGTCTGGAGCATGTTGACGGTGCTTTCTCGTGCTTCTGTTCATGCTGAATCGTTGCACTTCGCGGAGTTGATTTTGAAGTTGCACTGGGCTCTAGACTAGACGTACACTTTGGCTTAACACTTTTACCGAGAGTCTGACCAATCTCTACCTTTTCCTCCTCTGAAACCCTCTGATAAATTGCTAAACTGCTCACGGATCGATGACCTGTCACAGACTTAATTTGGGAGACAGCATATTTCTTCCTGGTGAGGATCGTTGCACCCGTTACTCTTACTGAGTGGTTTGTGTATATTTGCGATAAGCTGTAATTGGTACTGAGCCCTTTCATAAATTTTCCCAACATAGATTTTCCGATGGGGTTCTTACTATACCACACACGATCTTCCTGTCCTCCGTCATGAGAAATCATACTAGGTTTGGGTCTTGCCCACAAAGACTCGCATTCTGGATGAATATGAGAGATGTATTTCAAATACGACGCAACTGGACATTTGCTATCGCCAGGCATTTCTGGCATTACTAGCTATTACTGCCGTATGACTTTCCCTACATACAGTCACCTTGGTGGTTCTTTGTCAGTTCGTCGACAACTTGGCATACAAATCTTTCACGCGTTTCAGGACTGGCTCTTAAGACACTATCAGTGATTTGAAAAATACTGAAATTTGCAAGGAATAATGGCTTCACGTGAAGGATAAGTCTTTAAATTCTCATAAGTTACCCTTTTCCACATCAAACTGTAAAATTGGAAAGAAAAAATGAATAAAACGGCATTGTTCCAAGATACGATTTTCTCCATTCAATTACGTGTTGTAGTACGTGTCCCCTTCGGACACGTAATGACTAAAAATCGCCGAGTCTGGCCCTTATTTTGTTGCTTCTGGTCTTAATCATATGTAGGTCTGTTGGAACCTGTACTTGTTACGTACATGCTAAAATCTGATTTGGATGATTTTTTTCGATTTGCTGATTAGCAAATCCACTGATAGTGCTGGAAGAATGATGTGGCTTTGTCATTCGATGCATTTTTTCCGAACCACGCCTGAAAAACGTAAAACGAATTTCGAGATTGTTACCTTCTCTGCATTTGAACAGGGTTATACGCAATTGAACTGTGAGTACAAAAGCTTCAAATCCACATCCATAGCACTTTTCGCGTGATGATTTACAATTGGCGTCTGGTAAGACCCTCACGTTTTCACTCAGAGTTTGCTGCTTTTCGAATGCTCCATTGGACGTTGAAATGCCCTAATCCCTATAATAATCCAAATGACTGTTGAAAGTGGAGATCTCATATATCGGCCAATCCATGTCTGCAGTTATCCCAGCGAGTCTGGCTCGGTATTTCTTGCCCTTTAGTTTTGCGTGCACTTACCAAACCCTCGAGAGCTTCATCTAGTCGGGCCTCCTGTAAATTCTCAAAGTCGATCCTGCCACGCTCGTCCCTCATCACACTGCACCACAAGTACGCCCGGAACATGCGACCAGCATTTTCATTTGCACGCTTAGTATTTGTTGGAAGGATTCTGAACTTTTTCTTCTCAATTTCCTCGCGTGAATGCAAAACAAATCGACCCGAAAGTCGTCTGCTGTTGACGGTAACTTTCGTTGAATCTGCCGCCATTGTGCGAGTAGCCGAAATTCCGTGAAGTTCCACTTATCTCTGGAGAATCAGTAACCAACCACAAACCAAAACGGCCCAGGGACGTTGTACGTGCTCTTACACACAACACACAAGCACGCTGGTACTATAACTTTGGGCAATCCCAATGGAAGTTCAGAATGTTTAGATCTGGTATAAGCACTGAAGTACTACCAATATGCTCGAATTAAATACGGTGATATATACTCAAAAGCAATTTCCAAGTGAGTATACGAAAATATCTCAAAGGGCTTATCATCCAATGAATTACGTATTCATGTCTACTGATGATAAAGACGGGTATCTGGTTGTTTTCTTTTTCCCTGAAAAGAGTGACGCAATTATAAAATTTCGAAAATTGACTTCTCGATAACTTACACGTCCCAGTTTTCAGTCATAAAAAAGTAGGATTTTATTAAATTATTTATCTATAGAATACATTTCATTCCCAGCTTGCTGCATGTATTAAAATATCGTTCTTCCGAGCCCTACCACGAGTGCTCAGCCGCTTGACCAGTTCGAACCCATGAATATCGAGGGCCTTTAAAAAAACCGTCCATGTTCCTCTACTGATTAGGCTGGTCCTATTGCAGAGTACAAGTACAATCGGTCGTATGTGTGAGTTTCAAAAATCAACAAGGTAATTAAGGCATATATCATTGGGGGGGATGTGTTTTATTTATAGACTCTATTATGTTTAACATAAAAGTGTTTTAAATATTTTAGATCTTCTTAAGTGATAAACAACTTTTTCAACTGTTTTCGACAACCTCTAATTGATAATTATAATAACTAATGTTATGACTTATTCGAAATATCTGGTTTAAATGGACTCTATACTATGGTTGTGATTTCGTTCCAAAAATATAATCCTAAGAAAAAAACGTGTAAATATATCACGGCTAAACGAAATAATTTGCTTAAAAAGAGACACTGGCACATTTGAAAAGTAGGGGACACATGTGGTCCAGTTTTTGGATCAGCGTCGGCCCCCGCCAAGTTGGTGGGTAATTACGTATACTCCCTTGTGTTAATGGGTACCATGTGCATTCCTTCTCGCCAGTGCTGGGAAGGTAAGAGACCTTCGCTGTAGATGATGTGTGGCGATCCCACTACCGCAACATTATTGGTGGAGTCGGGCCCCCTCGCCTTCGAAAGAGAGATGGGCACTCCGTTCCTGTCCCCTTTACCTTTACCATATAATATATGGGTCAAATTATAAGCCCCCCCCCCCCCCCCCCCCAGCCCCCCCGACAAAGTTACAATTTTTCTGGAAAAGATAGGCTCTTTAACCTGTTATAAAAAAAATGTGAATGTTACACACTGCACTGTTACACATTTCGTCGGCTGCATCACATCTGTTCTATCTCATATTCGGTATTGTTAATACGTTGAACGCTTTCATATTACAGAGTTTCAGACTTGGAATCTACCTAATTAATGAGATATTAGTTAGCAAATTTGACCTATGGCATAATAATTCAAATTTAGTTTTTCACATAAGCGCTGATCTGACATAGATCACTATGGGATGATACTAAAAAATAACGTACATTACGGCGTATTTTAACACGGCGATGAATACGGTACATACTGGGCTATCTGTGTTCTATCTAAGAAATCGAAATCGATAAATACATATATCCATCGACATACCGATCTCTATCAAATCTTCAAATCTGCGTCACATACGCGCTATCCTGACAAAGATCACTATTAGGACAAGAATTTTAGTTTTAACTGTGGAAATTTCTGATAACAAGCTGAAACTGTCAGGATTGGTTCAGAAATTGTGTCGAAAATACTACTAAAAGTCCCTAAAATCCTCTTTGTGCTTTTTTCAGAATAATGGTGCAAAGTTTGTACAGGGGTAAAAATTACAAAATATTGAATGGTCCCTAAATGTGTTCCAACTTTTTGTCATGTCCCTAGGATCAATAAAAGGTATATTTGGCCCTCTAACAACAACCTGCCGTTAATTACGACAGACCTATATCATTCAAGGTCATCCTGGGGGTAAATATTTTAAAAGTGATCCATTTCATTGAAACCAATTAATTGCTCGTAGAGTCATATTAAACAGACAATGTTTCATTCAAATCCCCTACTGGATCAATCTTGACATAATGAGCAGAAGCAGTGACCCCCCCATAGAGCCTGTTAAAACCCCATACACAATGGCCCTGGTACTTTGCAGTAATAGACATCACCTGTTTAAATATTTCATTGGTGTTCATGTATAGCATACTAGATGAAGAAAGAACTTGACACATCTTCAGAAGAATCCGACCATTCTGAAAATTTACCCCCAGGAATGACCTTGAGCCTTTGTTTTACCATATAGTTATTAAACTACAACCCATCTAGAAGGGCAAATCTATACTTTTTTAATCTTGGGACATGATAAAAATGTTGGAACACATTTAAGGACAATTGTAATATTTCGTAATTGTATTTCCCCTGTACAAACTTTGTCCCCGTATTTTCTGAAAATGCCACAAAGAGGATTTTTGGGAGACTTTTTAGATATTATTCTAGACACATTTCTGCACCACTTCTGACATGTTTCACAGCTTGTTCCCAGAATTTCCTCCTTTCCATTGTTTATTTATTAATACTGCGTGGCCTATATTTGATGCACTGATATCGACAGTGGCGCTTTTATAATGCGGTGATGAGTACGTCACGTACTGGTCTATCTGTGGTCTATCTCCGACATCGTTTGGAAAAACAAAAAAAATCCTCATCACATGCTGATCTATAAGTTTCAGCATATTAAACAGTGTTGGCTAGATAACACCAGCATTTATTTTTTTTTCACTGAATTCCAAAACTTTCCTCTGAAGTATTAATCTTGATGACATTTCTTTTTGCCTGGTAGTAAATGACGCAATCGTTGTGTTTCGAGCGTATTACTAAGGGAAAGATTGTTCAATTGCGGATTTTCTCGAAATCCTTCGTATTTTGTGAGATAGATCCTATGTGAGGGCGAAGCCGACGATTTAAGTGGCAAAAAAAAAAACACACAACGTTAATACTCCCCTCCTCCTCCCTGACATGACGTCATTTATAAATTTGATGACGGTTTCGTGTATTGGTTGGGATTTTAAAATAGAGAAAATCCCGGAGAGAAGTATATACTGACATGTCTAGTACTGTTAATTTGTGCCAATGAATAACTATCGTCATTTTTTTTTTCTATTGCTACCAAAATGAGTACCAAAACATGCCTAGAATTATCAGAATGACATTATAAAGTTCACAATGGTCAGCAAAACTGTCAATTTTCCTCCATAGTACAAACAGTGTTAGAATTTGTTCCCCTATTAGTATTATGGCTGCCTTCAGGAAATCGTCATAATCACTTCGCTTCACACCTGGGACGGCAGCCGGCCAAGTGCGCACATTAACCTATCAGCACTTAGATTGTATATTCCCCCATAACAGCTTGCCAAGTTTCGCTTGGGTTAACGGGGCAATTGAGATTAAGTATCTGGCCCAGAGACCAGCCATGTTGACTGCAGTGGGGCTTGAACCACGATTTTATAACGGTCTAAAGTAATATATAAGTCATGCGCTTTTTCCCTTCCACTTAGACTTTGTACTTTCAACCGGATTGTTGGACCCCCCCGGATGTCTGGGTTTTGGAAAGTGCGTAGTACACTAGTTTCCTGGTTTTTGTTGAAGTTGATTTCACCAAATAGCCCGAAAACACATAAAAATCCGTCGTTCTTTGCGGAGATACGACTGTAGAAATAATCTGGACATTTGGTGATTTACGCGACCTGTAATTGTTACAAAATCTGTGAAAATGATTTGAAAATGTTTCCGAACCATTTCCGACTCTGTAAGATCTTTTCAAAAAACCAAAGAGTAATGTCTGAATTTGTGCCAAAGCGTGCCCTTTCATGTAATTTTGGCTCAACCCAACAAATGTTAGTATTTTAATAAAGATGCACTGGCGCATTTTACAAATATGTAATTCTTCCAATGCTCTCATTGTTTTCCATAACTTATCCACTCTCGTGTGTAATATTACATAAATCTCATAGACTCGTACTCATGGGTATTAACAACCACAAATGTCACAGACCGGTCAAAAGGGTTACAATGCCGGTGGGAAGCGTGTATATGGCGTGCGCTGTTCCTGTGTTAAAAAAACGCCATTTTCCGTCTTCTGCTGAATTACAACCCGTCGATATTAATTATAGAAAATCGGTTCTTTTTACCATAGGAACGCTGAGGGGGCTCCGCTTAAAATAATTCAGGTGCGGGCTAATGTATATAACCGCTTTAAAACCATGTAAACTATCAATTTGAAAAATCTGGGTGCGCAATATTTTTTCAAATTGCAGTGTCTCTTTAACTTCCTGTTAATAATTAAGATGATTAAGAAGCCGGTTAAGGAATTAAGAACTGGTGTTATGAAAGTTTTTCAGTGAACCTTGTACCAAAATGTATATCTTGAATTTGTTTCCAATTGCTCCCTTCATCAATTTAGCTCAAAAACCCCCACCAATGTGTAGTTTCTAAGTTTAGGTTAGGTTTCTAGGTTGTTTGTTGTAGCGGTGGAGCCGACCCGTGGATGGTATAATTATATGCTAATATGAGATTCTTTTCCCGAATCCCGAACTCGTACTCCATAGAGCATATATCCACTATTCATAACTGGTAAACTGTGATTGCCTCCCACACGTATCTAGTGGTTGAACCTAAACCAAATTCTTTTATCTATTTGGGTTGTTCTTCTGTGCTCACGTAAATATGGTCTCGAACAAAACACCGAAGCTTGACGAGGAGCAACCTTCATGTTCCGAGGAAACACCTTTGTCGGGGAAAACATGTGGGCGTTTATTCAACGAACTGGCTGATAAGAACCCCGCAACGAATGTATGCGCTACGCTGACAAAGAACGGAAACATATAAACAACTGCAGGAAGATGTGTGTATAGTTTACAAGCGGTACCTAATCGTACGCGCAGATTTTATCATCGTGTAAGAATATAATGGTAAGATGGTGGTACATTTAACTGCCCCCACTTGGTCTGCTCCCAGTTGAATTCAGCAGCCTTGACGAATAAAGTGCACGTGATGCTGTACTTTTCGTCAAGGCTGCTTGAAATTCACCTAGGATCAACAAGGTGGGGTCACAACATGTACCCACCCATATAAATGGTAAGAATCAACTTGGGTTTAGGAAATATTGTTCGCGTCTGTCCCTTGTCGAGCTTAGTACACGTTCCACAAAATTCTGAGTTCTAGGGGTTCCAAAACACAACCTAGCCTCCATTTGAAATAAAATTCTCAGAGAGAAAAAGTTCACCAATAACATCCTGACAGTAGTGTCTGTGTGTCTGATGTGTGTCTGTTGTGTCTTTATCAAATTGTTCAAATTGTGTTCATTACGGCTACGGATGATGTAATCTTGGTGGAAATGAGGGGCAGGTGTGGGGCTACATGGTTGTGACCTCGGTGATCCCTTGTGACCTCAATGTGACTTTTGCCCGTTCACGAACCGCGACGGGGCAGACGACACTCGCGGTCCGGTGTCCGCGATGGTCTTTTTTACCTTTGTAAAGGTCAAAACAGTCCACACTTTCAAAACTTTTCTATTGCTGCAAAATGCATGCGATAATCTTGGTCGTGTTGTGTATGAATGAGCAATAGTCCAATGTCTATCAGGTGTGCTCGGTTTGAGTCCAAATGTTATCTTCGAGGTGATGTTAGTCAAAAACTAAGTGTGTAAAAATACAACGCGGGTTCAGATCGCAAATCTAAATTTTATGTGTCAGTGTTATCACGAAGCAAATTTTGCTGAAATGGTGTGAAGAACAAAACGAGCATAGAACACACAAGAGCCGGTTAAAATGTCATTTCCATTACTAATATGGTATACACAACACACAAGATTCAATTTCAAAAGTGTAATTTTTTAATTCTATCTACTGTAAGAGTCTTCATCACTGCATGTCTATTTGGAGAGATACTATGAAACTTTTTCTTTCAAACTCTTATTTTTGTTTTCAATTAATTTGATGATGGCTTTTTTCTTTTTTTAATTTAGTTGCCACTCTACTATAAGCTAATTATATTTCCACCTTTAAATGTTATCATCACGCTTATCCATTTAATAAATGTAATGATTACACTTTTCTACTATTCGTTTACAACAAGAGTCATCAATTTGCCGGAGCTTTGCTAAAGATACGCATCAAGAAAGGAAATACTCTTGGCGTCTGGGGCGGTAACCACTACGAATGGTTACTTGCATACCTAGCCGCCTTTCAAATTGGAGTCATAACGGTAAGTCGAGCTCTTGTCTATCGGTGGATTAACATTGGGTGGTAAAGACATGGTTTAAATATAGAAAATGTTTTAATGGGAACTTTTAAAACTTACTACATGTATACACTACAGTGTCTCAGAAAAAAATTGCATTTGGACTTAAAGTGACAGGAGATTTTTTAGGATACGAATTTCTCACAAAATTCACTGGATCGGTTGTAGACCACCTACCGAGAACGTTTCGAAGGTTTAATGGACAAACATGTGCAAAAGAAAACCGCAAACCTTGTTTTGAACTTGCCGGCTATCGTAATCGTTCCCCATAGAAAACCATGCTTTGACTTTCTGTCGTGCACGACAGAAACTACTAAATCATCATCTTATTCCATAAAGACGGCGTATTCTACTTATTCACTTCAGGTGTGATCTAATACATTGGTAAGCATTTCAAATATGTAAAAACCGGGGTTCGAGAAAATTGGGGGCGCTTCTTCCTGGCAATCTCCTCATGTCCCTTTAATAACACTTAACCCGGACCTATGGCAGCTATGATATAATTCGCGTGGTAAATGGATAGCTGCTTTATGCATATTTATACCGGTAATGTGTATTTTTCATATTTTTAAAAATATTTTTACCTTGTTCTTGGACGTCCTGGTCCTTCAACATAAATATTTCTGTTATATCTGGATCTCCTCTACCGCTGTTTATGAAGGGTAAAACTACAGATCATAAATTTTGGCGTATATGGCTAGCATGTTCGAGGCCGGGGCCGGAAAAAAAACCAACTGGAGCGCCTAGGTATGCACGAAAACTTGGATCCAATTTCAACAGTCTCAATCATATGTCGCACATTCGGCATCGCACCCCTCACTTTTTATACAATACGCAACCACAAATACACACAAATACTGAAACACGACAATATTTATTAGGTAAATATTGAAATCACTGAAATTTAACAATAAAAAAGCAATATATATGCCTTTCACCTCCAACTCTCTCGTTTTTCCCTAAAACTTTCGGGCCCCCAATTCCTCATTGTTCTAGAAAAATAGTGCTAGACATGCAGGTCTGAATTGGCAATTGGGTCAAATAGGCCCAGAAGGGTGCAAATTTTAAGTACAGAATAACTAAAGCAACCCCCGGGGTAGTTCCAGTAACTGAAACCAGAGGGTCGGCATTATCTTGAACACTGTACGTTCATTGAACGGCCCTCTGGTTCCAGTTAGTAAGATTGCGTGGGAATGCACAGATAAGAAGGCAAGAATTTCCACACCGATTTAGAAAACCAAAACCAAGTTACTCCAACTTTTCATGTGAAGATAATCTTACATACTTCTCTTCCAGATGCTGCAGTTTAGGCTTGAAAAACAAACAACAATTATACGATTGGGACGACTTTTGGGACAATGCAGATCACAGTTTCGTGATAAGGCCAAACTACGGCGTTGCGGAAAGTGTGGAGTCTGTGTCACAGACTCCGAAAAATATTATCTAAAGTAGTACTGCGCGAGAGATTAACGTTATCAGTCCGTCATAGCGATTGCATGCAAATGAAACTTAAATCTCAAATATCTCCGGAAAACGAAGAGTTTATGGATATTTTGCATCAGATGGTCCGTTACTATGTTTGTTTTAAATATGTACCGTAATTGGGTTCTGAACCTATAAGAAAATACGAAAAATTGAACGTTTTTGTAGGTACTTCGGTGCTCGCAAACCGGAAAAAGTGAACACGCAATCGCTAGGGCCGCATCCCTTTCCCACAATGCATTTCGGTAATATTCCAGTCTTGAGAATCATCAAACGTGGTTCAATTTACGTTTCAAATTTTAGAAACAGCTATACGTACTACCGTACCGCCGTAGTCCCAACCATGAGCAGTATAGGTCAAGGTCACCCCCTGGTCATACCAGGGTCATACACGGTTCAAGATTATCAACCTCTCGTGGTGAACCCCGGTAACTGATATTGTCAGGCGAATGATAAATCAACTGAGGCAAGGTAACACCTGTGTCATTTTTTAATTCAGTCTTTTTAATTCACTGTTGTCTTTTTTCTCACTGTAGTTTAATTATGCCCAGTCAGAGGACACTATCTGATTCCTGCCTGGCACACGTGCCCTTATCCGGGCAGGCATCACCAGATGTCAAGTCAGATGGCATCTTCACAGTGAATCCAATTAAACGTTGAAGGTCTCACTAGGGCTAAGATAACATAATCGAACACCTCATCACACGCACAAAGTCACTGGCAATTCTCCTCCAAGAGACACACGCTACCGACAGTGTCCCTTCTGAACATCTTGCGGCGGCTACACCCTAGCTGCGCACACCGAGAGCGCTACCATGGGTTTGTCACCTTTTGGCGAGTCACTCGCCAATCCGAAACAAATGCACCCTCACCTGCAGACTCACCCTGGAATGGGCAACGACCCAATTGCCCAAGGTGTTCTTGTCACCAATGTCTACCAGCCACCTAACCATCGGCTTCAAGCAGACTCCCTACCAACTTATGGTGCACCCTGCATTTATTCTGGCGACTTTAATAGCCCCTGCATTACCTGGGGTTACAGGAAAACAACCCTGATGGAGCTACTTTAGAGGACTGTGGGCCTCACAATCCGGTGTACAACTTTTGAACGACCCCAAGCAACCAGACCACTTCACCTCCCCTTTTGTTGGTAGTTGGGAACATACGTCTACAAACCCTGACCTTACTTTTGCAACATGGCACCATCGTCCATTCCACGTACTGTTTTCTCGACCGCTTTCCGAGTCCCAACACATACCATCACTGCATCGCTCAGGAGATGCTAGCTAAGCCTGTACCAACAAGCCCGTGAAAAGTTGGAACTTCCCAAGGCAGACTGGGACCATTTTGAGAACCTGGTGGTTAAGCAGTGCCCAACCTCCCGACACCACCCTCCTCCAACCTGGACAATTCTTACACAGCCCTGTGCCAACTCTTATCAACATAGCAAAGAAGGAACCATCCCACGTGGCTAGGCGTCGGCAGTAGTATCCCACCTGGGATGAGGATTGTTACAACGCTTTTACAATGATTTCCTGATTCTGAAACCCCGGGGAGAAGCTTCACTCCCAGGCCTTCCGATCGTGACAAAACTGCTATGGACAGGAACGCCGTGAGCGCTGGGAGGCGGTCCAAGGAATCGACTTGTCAAACCCACTCCAGCAGGAATGCCTGGGAAGACTCTATAAAAAACCGCCTCACCGGAAGAATTTCAAAACCATCGAAATGGTCCAGTGACTGCCCAACTCAATCGCTGAGCAATTCCTCGCAACGGTCGTTTTCAAGAACATTGATAAGGATCACTCGCTCTGTCAAAAAAGAGATCACCAAACTTCGTCGAGCCCTGGCGTGGACGGGTTCGCTTTTAACACCCTTCTCACTAGATCGAGCTTTACCTCTGCTATCAGCCCACTAAAGAGTGTAAATGCCCAGGGCCCTGATAACATACCAGCCGAGTCTTGATGCAATGCGGCCCACGATGATGTCTAGATTGGCTCCATGAGTTCTACACATTTTGCCTCACCAACCGTCGCTTACCCAAGATCTGTAAGAGAGCTACTATCATCGCACTCCTTTAACCAAACAAGCCTGTCGACAACCCTAAGAACTACCGCCCCATATCACTACTGTGTGTCTCCTTCCAACTCCTTGAGAGGATGATCCTGGCTCGGCTGGAGCCCGTCGTCTAACCCCCTCTTGCCTGACGACAAGCAGGATTTTCGCTGTGCCGAGCACTGCCACCAGATTGGAAAACTCCAAAATGATATTGGAAGGACAGCTTTGCAAAAGCGCCCGTAAGGCCAGGCGTCATCTGGTGGACCTTACTGCATACTGCAGCATACGACCACGTGTGGCACCAGGGCCTGATACTCAAGCTTCTCAGGACCCTCCCGGATCGGCACGTTGTACACTTCATATGTAACATGCTTGCAACCGTCTAGCTTTATTCTCAAGACCAGTGATGGACAGAGTAATCGCCTGCGTCGTCTGAGGAACGGAGTACCACAATGATCTGTACTGGCCCCTATGCTGTTACTTGTATATCAGTGATTTACTTTAAACAACATCTAGACAATAGGCTACGGCCGACGATCGTGCCCTCCTCCACTCGGACAGCAATTGGAAAGAAGTGAAAGCACACTTACTACAGGCATGGCCCTACTTGCAGCAGATCTCAAGACCTGGGACTGAAGCTGAGTGAAGCAAGACCAACGCTACATGCCTTCCACCTCAACACCGCTCATGCCTTCACCTCAACACCAAAGAGGCTCATTGTCAGATTCAAATCAAACCTTCTGCCATACAATCCTACACCAACCTACTGGGAGCGAAGCTGGACCGGCACTTAATACCGGCAGCACCTCGAGTCCCAATGCGCCAGGTATCTGCGAGGATTAACCTCCTGTGCCGACTTCTGGATCCTCATGGGGTGACAGCCAACGAACCCTACGCACCACTGCCTTGGCTCTGGTCTACAGCCTGATGAATATGCCGCCCAAGGCATGGTGCAACAGTCGCACACAAATAGCTGGATACTGTACTCAACGAGACCTTGACAACCATAACTGGCTGCCTGGCTGCCTACGTCCTACTCCATCTGAGTTCCTACCAGTGCTTTAAGGCATTGCACCTGCAGGCATTCGGAGAAACACCCACGCACAAACTAGTGAAAGGCCCTGCTGGACAACCAGCACCTTGCGGCTACATAACACCGTCAAAGAATCCCCCAACTCGGTAGACAGAGACTGCGCTCTCGCAGACCTTTCTGCCGACACGCCGATAACTCTCCAGTTCCCATTCAACATCTACAGACATGGAACACTAGCCTGGCTGATACTCCAAGACCAGACCATTCTCTATCACACCTAAGACAGAACTACACCTGGCAGCAATCTCCCACGCAAGGAATGGGTCACCTTAAACCGGATTTCGCACAGGAGTCGGCGCTTCAACAGCAATATGCACAGATGGGGGCTGCGGCCATCGCCAGCCTGCCCAAGGTGGCTCTCCATCCAGACGGCGGATCACATTCTCAATGAGTGCCCATACCTTTCGTCGCCGGTGGACATAGATTTCTCTAACCCCAACCAAACAACAAGTGAGTTGGCTCCAACACTACAACAGTTTAGCTGCTGCCTCATACGCAAGAAGAAGATACACGTGACAAACTTACGAGTATGTATGGGGATTGTTTGGAGTGTTTGAACCGCGACTTCACACGTGTTCGCTGGCGTGTCGGGCCAGACATGTGAACAATTGTATCCGGGCCGTCGTTTGATTGAAGATAAATCACGATGTTTTGGAGCTATTTTGGACCAGAGAAGTAGTAACATGGTATCTTTTTTTGAATGGACGAAAGGAGGGTAGATTTTTTTTAAATAAGAGACTATTTGGGGGACTCACAATTTAAATGAACAGTTGTGTTTGCATCATGTCATAATATCCATTGCCAGGTAGCTAGATCTATCCCACGGGCGTATTGATTTCGAAAAGGAAATCTAAATGTCCACTGGAGATGAAATGAAATTAAAGGGGGATGGTCCGATTTAAGTATATGAAGTTGTCATCTTGATAGAATAACCTTCACCCAAAAACCCAATCTGTAAAGTTTCGCACCGATATTTCAATCCGTTTTGATGTGACAGCTAGAAACATGATTTTGTGAGCCCCATAGACTACTGTGTAAAACTAATATTGGTAGAATATAGCTTTGGACATAAAAAGTAGGGTCCCTGGAACTAAAATGGTCCTAAAATGAGGGTCTTAGAGGCGGCACATACCCATACTTCATCCCAATGTGAGAACTCCCCGGGAGAATGCCTAGTGCTTACGGAGAAGGATCCAAATTTGTCCCCTCAGAAAATTCCTTGGCACCCCTTTTGTTCCTTACCCCACCCCACCCCCATTTGTAAAGGTTATGCCACTGTTGTTTATACTATCAGATCAGGCACTGTAATTTTGAAGTTATTTTAATTATGTGCGCAATTCACAAATACCTTGCGCGAGATGGCGATGCCCATTTATTTTCGTAAACGACTGGTAAAAGATACACGTTGAATAATAATAATACTAACGCCATACACGTTCAATCACTACAAACAAGACCAAATGAGCACGTTCCTTTTCGAGTTCAATACGCCCGTGGGATAGATCTAGCTACCTGACAAGCCGTATGTACGCATGCGTCAAATTGGATGTCAACATCTGAGTGAAAACTTCTCTCGAGAAAATTTGAAGGCCCTTATATCTACATAAATGTTATCGCCCTGGAAGGACATATCAAAAAATGAATGGTACAGGTTGATGGACGAATATCTAGAGCACACAACTGGAGTGTTATTTGGACAATATAGTTTTTGGTAAATGTATAGCAGTATGAAAAGACGTGCACTTCGCAAATTTCGACTGTTCTGGTTATATGTACATTTTCTCTTTACCAGTGGTACCAAAACCAGAGGTCAGTAGATGATAAACGAGTAGTGTTAAAAGATAATGTTGACCTCTGGATTTGGTTACCAGAACTACCCCGGGGGCCCATAACCAGGGTAATACTGAAATCCAACGCAAATATCATTTGGTATCTAGGGCCCTGGTTAAGACAGGGCCTCTCGCGTATCGGTTTCAAATGCATACTTTCGTACATGATATTAAATGACTTCAAATTTCGAATATTATTTTTTTGTGTAATAATGAAAAATAGGGTCAACTAGAACAAAGATAGTAACCTAAAATGCACAATTCCGAAATTTGAGATGATCGGATTTTCGTTTGATGCAGTAAACATTTATGTGTAGATTTACGTCCCATAGGATACTGTTTAGGCATATAACAAAAATTCCGAATCCGGAATGTTATAACGAAGTTGTGATTTTCTATATGAAGGAATTCGATTTAAGCTAGCAATTTCACCAGTAGATTAGTCTATGGACAATCATTATGTACATGCAAAAAACAAACGATTTATTTGGAAATTGATGGCGGCCCTCCTCAGGAAATCTTCTGAGTCGGCCTTTAAGATCAGATCATCCTCGCTATCGGTATCCAGGCATTCTAGAAGGGTCCCGGATTAATAACACAGTTGCGATAAGCATTAGGCCCGTTTTTTGAAAATTTGCATATCTCCATGGTCAATGTGGTTTTACCCAGGTAACGACTCATTCCTTGAATTCCTTATTTTTTGACTTTTTATCGTGATAGGTTCCACATGAGAATAGACTTCCCGCTGGATGTACAACAAACAATACTCACGAAGGTAACAATACTGTTGAATTCTTTGAATATTTACTTTAAACCAATTAGTGCTGCAGCATGAGGTGAAAAAGGGCCTTAGATTTCTACCAACCAGTGCCGGAAAAATAACATTTGCAATCATAGCTAAAATCGATCATTGGATAGTGTAGATCACGAAAATACGTGATGACAAAATTAGAAGTGATGGCAATTCGCATTAACCAACATTTTCCAAAATGGCCGCCATTTTAAAGATAATAGCGCTACTATAGCGAATTATTGTCAAAATGTATGTTTCCTGGGTCAAGAGGTTCAATATGCAATTGCCAGAATTGTCTGAGTCATGACAATTTATATACAAGGCTATTTTTCAAGATGGCAGACATCTCATCTATATAACCCATGAAGATGATCTTGGTGTCAAAATAAGTGTTTTCTGGGTCACAGAGTTTGATAAAACTATTTTCAAAACAGCTAGCAAAATGAATACAAAAGTGATGTTTATTTCCATAGCCCAATATTTTTAATACAAGTACCCAAGAGTGTTAGAGTTACTGCAATGTCAGGCTGAATGTGTTAAAGTGATAAAATATATAAACCCAGATGCTTGATAATTAATACCAACTCAAAATTCTCAGTAACTCTCCTTGGAACTTCCTAACTGCGCTTTAGGGTCCCAATGAACGAAAACCCAAAATATTGAATACCAACAGGTGTACACGTGACCATGGTCATTTAAAGCGGCACTGGCACATTTTCACAAAATATGAATTTCTTCAATTTGCTCTCAAATGATAGTCTAGGCCGTTGGAAGAACAGAGATATATTTTACACATAAAAATAACATACCCCATAGCAGATAGGACATTGATATGAGGATAAAGACATCCAGGTAATTTGTAGGCCAACTTTTAAATTTTCCATAACTTTAATCAACAAATGTGTATATTACATGAATATTTTTGACTCGTACTCACTGATATTAAAACCACAAAGGTTATAGACCGGTCAAACAGTGTGCATAGCGTGAGAAACATGCATACGGAGTGTGTGTTCTTGTGCTAAAAGCCATTTTCGTCGTTTGCTGAATTTCGCGTCGCCGGCGACGCTAAATTATAAAATCGTTCTGTTTACCCATAAGGAAGCTGATTTGGTCTTAATCATATCGGGTGAGGGCTTTTGTATATAAAAGCTTTACAACCATGCAAAAATATCGATTTTGAAAAATCTTGAGGGCGCACTATTTTTCAAATGTGCCAGTGTCTCTTTAAGTGTGTGAAATTCACGGCCATTTTACTCTTGACATATCTGAAAGCAACAAATAATAGTTTCTATTAAAGTAGTACAGGCATAAACATCAAAATTCCCATGCAATTCCAGATATATGTTTGGGAAGAATACATATAGAGTGGTCAAGGTGTCACATTTTGGGTGTCGCATTGGTGATCCATGAATAAAATGACTCACGACTCACCTGACAGTTTTGAGAATATTGCTGTTGGAATCCTTGACCTAAAAACATACACTTTGTCACCAAGATCGTCATCCTAGGTGCTGTATAGTATGAGGTATAACGGATTTTTGCCTTTTGTATGTCGACCATCTTAGAAAATAGTGGCGTATGGAAACTCCCATTAATTTCATAGTCATCTGACAGTTTTGAAAATGGTTTTATTGAACTCCTTGACCCTGAAAATCTTTATTTTGACACCACAATCATCTTCCTAGGCTATATTATAAAAGATGTCAGGTTGGTTCCTATAAGATGTCAGCCATCTTGGAAAATATCGGCACCTGCAATATTTGATAGTTTTGGGATAGTTTACTCAACTCCTTTACCAAGAAAAAACATTTTTAAGACCAAACCTGTTTTCGTAGATTTTTTTGCCTTAAGATGGCTTCCACTTTGGAAAATGGCGTCGTATGCAAATTGCCACCACTTTGAATTTTGTCATCGCCTGTTTTCATGAACTTCACATCCCTACGATCAATTTTAGCTATGATGACAAGTGTTATTATTCCGGCCCCGGTACCCCTCTCCTTGACTGGTTGGTGCTGCAGCACTAAATTTTCTAATGTTCACCTTCCTTTGCACCGTATCCCATTGAATCAGCCCAGAAAATTACACATGCGAGCGTCAAAGTTGAAAACCCAATTTCGATTTTACTTCACAAATGCCTCATTTTAATTGATGCCATTGATCATAAAGTGAGGCCTAATATCAAATGATCTTAATGATATTTTTAAACAATTACATGAACGTTCTTCTTCAATCAGATTGATTTATGTGATTATCAAAATTAAATAATAATAATAATATTATTATTATTAAGACACACGGTAGTGTGTCCACCAAGTTTTAAAGATAAAAAACAAAAAAATAAGAAAAAAAAGCATTAGAACGCCCATGATACAAACGACACACACCGTGAGTATATTTACAGAAACAAACTTCCCTTTGTTTGACGCGTGTTTGACAGCATATTTTCAGCCCTCAGAAGTATATGTGGAACATTTCATAAGCAAAATATGAATTAATAAAACGGAAACGACGAGTTAGAAATGCTTTCAAACGGTCATTTATAACGATTATTAGTGGCAAGTGTGAAACTTAAAAAACTGTCTCACAGACCTCCAGCCTTTATTACGAAATGAATATTGGCAAAATTTAGTACATGATTTCTATTTATCCACATGATGTGCCTTTTACTGCTAACATTGAAAATAATTGACTTCATACAAAGAAAATGATGTTTAACGGAATTCTTTTGTTCAACATCACTACTGAACCCTCATCTCACTTACTACCATATACAACAATTTGCGTTTTGTGCTACAAGCTTCCTATGTGGCCCAGCGGTCTAAGCGATACACGTTTTTACCTTCGGATAGTCTTTTGTTGTTGTTTATTTTTTATAGAGTTTTTCATTTAATATCATCGTAAATAACTTCGTAATCAGTGGCATCGTTCATATAATTCACACATTCCTGGCACAAAATGTAGTGAGTCATGTGTAGACGTGTATTCTGTTTACAAATAAGTATATTATAAATATGTTCTCTAACAAAAAGATGTCCTCTGGCTAGATCGGGTTGCGTACACTCCCTAAGATTTCACAGGTATTTCATATAAATTGAATTCGAATTTTTATGCCAATAGGCCAATATGGTATTGTTCAGATTTCATTTAAGAACTGTAATTTCTTTTGTGTTTGCGAATGAGATGATCAATAGGCCTAGGATTGCCTGCAAATATAGTATGTATTTCTTAGAAAGGACTTAGTAATGTAAAGACCCATATTGAAAGACAATAAAACAGGTTCATGGTTGAATAATTAAAGAGACGACCATGTATGCATAATTAGGCCTACAATGTGGTACATACAGTT
The DNA here is from genome assembly GCA_023653785.1 of Ophioderma brevispina. Classification (NCBI taxonomy): domain Eukaryota; kingdom Metazoa; phylum Echinodermata; class Ophiuroidea; order Amphilepidida; family Ophiodermatidae; genus Ophioderma; species Ophioderma brevispina. Next base: position 46,873 of record JAMKCH010017431.1, read on the forward strand.
TATCTCAAACCATGTCATTGTAAAAACTATGGCCGGGAAATAAATATTTATTTTCATGATTTTCCTTTTCTTAAAATAACTTATCATCTAAAGGTTCTTGCAAAGTTAGTGCAGAAAAGTGTTTAATTCATAAACATAGCCTTTACCGTGTAATGGTTATGTAGGCCTATGGTACAAGCCGTTTCCGGCAAGACTATCAACAAGGGCAAGTCATTGAATTTATCTCAACCAACATACAAAGTGAGTATGTATGACCATGGTCATGTTTAATCTGCAGTGGTATTTTGATAATCAGGAGAAGAAAATAAAACAACTGCAGTGGTATTTTGATAATCATGAGAAGAAAATAAAACAAAGAAAAAGAAAAAAGAAAGAAAAGCAAGATACAAGCAAAAACTATGTTATGGATTAAATAGTATAAATCGTCAAGAAATGAAAGATGAACTAAACAAAAAGAAAACCAAACTTTTAATAATGTCCCTAGATTCTTGCTGGTTATAGTTTCTTTTTCAATTATTCTACAGTATAGAAATTATTTCGAGATTTATTAAACAGCAATAGTATAGCAATAGTATAGGTCCTGAAGGTTTGGTGTATGTTTATTTATCAAATAGAATGCCCGGTAATGTAAATTGAATGAATATAAATGAAACTAAAAACAGAAATAGGCTCACGTTGCTACGTGACGGCATTCATTGTGAAATTGTATGTCGTAGATCACACTCCTTGCGTTTATTACGAAAATGCTATAATAAAAACTAATTTGATTGAAATGAATTGAATTGCACAAAAATGATTTCCGCTGCTTAACAGCGAAGTTAAATACACCAAAATGAAATTGAATGGCTGAAAATGAAACTATTCGTATTTTGTAGGAAATTGATACCGGTGTATGAAAAGTCAATCAAATTCATCACGAAATTGAAAGAATATAACACTTATTTGAATGGAATAAGTAGGAATTTGACTGGGAAAACCTATAATTTTCAATTTGCTTTTCTATTAGCTTGGAATACGAGTTCTGGTATTGATGCGGTCGCCTTCAGACTTGTGTGACAAAGCCTGTCAAATTATACCCGAGTTGTTGACAAATCCCGCAGGAAAGCTTGATTGTAAGAGGTGAGATCTTGTTAACAATTTGACAAATATGGAAAATGTACACAATCAGCATTCTATTTGGAATTCTTACCACAGGAATATTATGGAGTTGAAAAGTAATCCCATTATTCCACTTTGTCTAGTGTCTAGGTTAACCTAAAAATTGCGGCACTTTGACAAAATATACGATGGCGTCCAAAATGGCTACCAAAATGTGTAGAATCATAGGATAATGGTGTATAACATCCAACAATGTGTCAAATTGGAGAAATATTGATTGGAATTTCCTTTCTAAATATTAGTAATTTCTCATTTACGTGAAAGAGCAAGACATAGGCAAGAAACTGTCTATTTAGAAAACAGTTAACATTATCGTATTTTGATTGGCACAATGCTAACAAAAAATGGCGATCTGTTTGTGTGTGTGTTGGGGGGGGGGGGTCGGTGGAGGTAGATGGGTAGGATGTGTGGTTAGATGAGGTGACATCTGTTTACAGACACAAGTTAGCGCTGGTTCTACTGACATGTTAGAGGTGCGAATGATATGCCCATGCAGTTACATCATTCAATAGGCCCTTATCCGCTGATTGTTGAGCGCGACTTTTAAAAGTACAAGCCCTGCAGATGCTCATGCATACTGCCGGG